>JAUTBV010093407.1:0-17708 GCA_032361325.1 Lepetodrilus fucensis | reverse complement strand
AAATGCTGCCGTCCACCCAGAACTAATATTAAGATTGCTTATGGCAGAAGAACCTTCTGTAGTGAAATCTCTAAGATTATATACAACCCCATTTAGCTCTGCCTTAGGATTGTAACTAAATACTGACAAACCTAGAGCCATATAAGGAGTAAAATATGAATCTGAACTACCATGGATATATGGAAAGAAGTTAAATTCTATCATAGGTGTTAGGTCAAATACATTGGAGTAGAAACTTAGATTACGTTTTCGCTCAAAGGTAGTTGTTGCAACTTCATCACTACCACGAACTCTTGCAGCATTGGCTGATATCCTAAGTGATATACGATCGTTCAAGTTGTATCTTGCTTGAATACCACCAGCTAAACCTGGTTTCTCAAGATTGAAATTTGGATTCAAATCTCCAAAATAATAGGCAGCACCTAACCAACCTCCTAGTTCAAGTCCCTTCTGTGCTTGAGTAGAACTTATACTAATTACAGTAAAAAATATAAAAACAATAAATTTCATTAATGATTGTTATGTATTATTGTGACAAATATACTAAAAATACCAACTTGTTATTGGCATAATCCTATCAATAACGATATCGATATGATTATAGTATCTTGAACGATAGATTAACCAAAAATTTTTCTATTTTGATTTATCTTGAAATGCTCTATTCTTTATATCAATATGATAATTTTCAAAAAGATAATAATATAAAAAAAGATAGTAAGTAAATTAATACTCACTATCTTATATATTTTATCCTAAACTACAGATTTAGTATTGGTCACCAAATTTGACATATCTGTATTTAGCACTAATCATTTCTTCTCTTCTAGCTACAGAAGGCTTGATAAAGTGTTTTCTTCTTCTTATTTCTTTTAACGTACGAGTTGATTGAAATTTTCTTTTGTATCTTTTCAATGCTCTGTCTATAGACTCTTCTGTTTTTACGTTTATTATTAACATATAGTTATTCTTTTTAAATTTTTTATTACTTTGGGCTGCAAAGGTAGTATATATTTCGTATTGACAAAACTTTTATAAATAATATAACACATATTTTTTTTCATACTATATCAGCTTATAAGAATATCACAATGTAGGATTATTATACTAATAATTATTTGGTCCAATTTCAGAATTCATTAATACTTAATTACCTTTCTTTTTTCTCATTCTTTTTCTATGTTTCTTGGGAAAAAGTGTTGATTTACTGTGTTTTTTCTTTTTAAAGAATCTAGGAGTAGAAGAATTTCTATAAAAATCCTTTGCATAGCATCCCTCTTTAGTTCGGCATGAATCCATGACTAAAGTACTAAAAAAGATCAATATCAAAAAAACTATTTTATTGCGATTATTCATAGTTGAGTTTGTTTACTTAAAGACAAAAATAGAAAAATACTTGTACAGTTATACTTATTAGCTATTAAATAGCTCTATTTGCTATATAGCTTACCTAAAATTACTTGTTGATAGAGGAGGAAAACACTTTAAAAAAGAAGAATAATTATCCCAAAGTAACAAAGTTTATTATCTTTTTTATAGAGCTATAACTGTGTAAAAATGGGACTTAAGGAGTCTTTTAGAACGGAATAATGTGTTTTTATCAATATTTTACATATAAATGTTTGGTTAAATGTATAATTGTTATAGTTTTGCATCGAATTTTAATATGAACTTAATTTTTTTAACAAAATTTTTATAACATGAATAAAGGTGATTTGATCAAAAAAGTAGCTGATGCTGCTGGAATTAGTAAAGCACAATCAACAGATGCAGTTGCTGCTGTTTTTAACTCAATTGAAAAAGCATTGGCTTCAGGAGATAAAGCTGCTTTTATTGGATTTGGAACTTTTTCTACATCTAAGAGAGCTGCCAGAGAAGGAAGAAATCCTGCAACTGGTAAGAAAATCAAGATAGCTGCTAAAACTGTAGCTAAATTTAAAGCTGGTAAAGGTTTATCTTCAGCCGTAAATAAATAATCTTATATTTTAAAATATAAGAACTTGAAAAAGGTGGTCTAATGCTAATTAGATCACCTTTTTTTTGTCTATTTTTGGTATATTTATATAAATTGTGATAAAAATAGATTTATTTGAAATGAAAATTCCTTTTGGTGCATTATATTCCCCGTTTTGTCAAAAATACAATTTAGAGTAATAATAAGTAATAAAAAATTTACAAATGAAAAAGTTCCTTTTCTTTATAGTTGTATTTATTATCTCTGGATGCTATGTTTATAAGCCTACTGAAATTATTGCAGATAAAAATCTTAAATCATTTAGAAATGCTGACTTTACAATAGCATTTGGTTCAGGAAATAAACAAGAAGAGATAAACCCATTTTGGAATCAAATATTAATGCAATCACCTAACGTATGGATATGGGGTGGTGATAATATATATTGTGATACTGAAGATATGACAACATTGGCAAACTGCTATGCCAAACAGACACAAAATAAATCTTACCAAAATTTCAAAGCTAATATTGATGTTATAGGCGTATGGGATGACCATGATTATGGTGTTAATGATGGTGGAGCTGAGTATCCTCAAAAACAAGTTTCGCAGTCATTGTTCTTGGATTTCATGGATGTCCCGAGTAACGATGTTCGTCGTATGCAAAAAGGAACTTACTATATTAAAGATTATAATATTGGTAATAATAAGATTAAAATAATATTATTAGATACAAGATACTTTAGATCAGCTCTAATAGAGGATACTGATACTAGAAAAAGATATAAACCCAATATGGATAATAATGGTACTATCTTAGGTGATGAACAATGGAAATGGCTCAATACCACATTGAATGAATCAAAGGCAGACTATAATATTATCGTTAGTAGTATCCAGTTTTTGTCTAACCAACATGGATTCGAAGCATGGGGTAATTTCCCTAATGAGGTTTTAAAATTGGAAAATATGATTGTTAGTTCTGGTGCTAATAGAGTAGTTATTTTATCAGGAGACCGTCATATATCAGAAGTTTCAAGTAAGGATATAGGAAAAGGAAATTATCAATTACTAGATTTTACATCAAGTGGATTGACACATGCCTATACTCGATTTACATCAGAATATAATCCTTTTAGAGTTTCGAAAGTTATACATCAAAAGAGTTACGGTCTTGTGAAATTTGATTTTTCTAATGAGAAATTAGTATTTGAAATATGGGGTGAAGATAATGAACTTTTAGTAAGCTATAGTTCTAAAGTCGGTGATTACAAGAAGAATTAAATCTTATTTAATATTTCAGCCTAAATTCTAAAGAATATAGTAATCGTTATAAAGTGTCAAAATTGAGAATACCATAGTTTTTGTTCAATATTTGTAACTCGAGAATGACAATCAAGAGATAAATAGTGTAAAACCACCTTTTTTGAAGAGTTTAGAAGTGTGAGATATATAAATATTTCTTTGAAGATAATAATTTATCTTAGAACAATTACCCCCATTTTTTTACTAATCTGATATAAACTCACATCCACCTATACTCAATCACTATAAAAAAAACCGTATTACAAAAAAGCAATACGGTTTTTTATTGTTAGGAATTATTATTCCTGATTTTTGACAAATTATCCTTCTAATCTAAATTTTACAGGCAAAGTATATAAAACTTTAACAGGTTTTCCCCTCTGTTTACCAGGAGTCCATTTCTGGGGAAGTTTGTTCATATCTTCTATAACTTTTTTTGCTGCTTTACCACATCCAGCTTCTAGATTTCTCACGATTTTTACATCTTGTACAGATCCATCTTTTCCTACTACAAATTGTAGTACAGCTGTTCCTTGTACCCCATTTTCTTTAGCTATAACAGGATATTTTAGGTTTGCATAGATATACTTCAACATCTTTTTCTGAGCACATAATTTTTTCTCGTCTTTAGTTCCACTTCCTTCACAACCTGGAAATCTAGGCATTTGCTCTACCACTTTAAAGATTTCTTCCTCAGCTGGTGGTGGTGGCGGTGGTGGCGGCGGTGGTGGTGGTGGTGCTTCTTCTTCCACTTCAGCTACAGGAGCATCTTCTATAACCTCTTCGACATCCACTTCTTGAGATTCGAAGACAGGCTGTTCTTCTTCTTCTATCAATTCATCCGGCACCTCCTCAATAACAGGTGGTGGTGGTGGTGGCGGCGGTGGCGGTGGCTCAGCAGTTCTTGGTGGTTCGACTTCTATATCATCGTCAAACGCCAAAGCGTCATCTGGAATAAAAATTGTTTTTTCAGTCTTAGTCCAGTTAAAAACGAATACCATTAAAGCCAAAGATGCAGCCAAACCATACATAAGAAATGGTCTATGGTTTCTAAATACATCCACTTCAGGATATTTAGTCCTAGCAGCCAGTTCAGAATTTCCTTTTTGGTCTTTATATTTTTCAGTAAGATTACTATTCATCTTACTCCGATAGTAATTTTTAAATACTAAAATCAGACCAATTGTAAGTAGTACAAGTAAGAGAACCGCAATTCCCACACCACTACTCGATAATGCAATGTCTTTTAACATAATTTAATAAATTTAGTTCTATTTAAAATACTCACTCCAACGAATGAGCCGATAATATTAGCAATAATATCTGAAACCTCAAAGGATCTGTCCAGAAAAAAAAATAATTGTAATAATTCCATTGCAATTCCAAATGCTATAGAAATAACCAAAACTAGCCAGATTACTTTTTTGTTAAATATATAACTCAATGCATGCCACCATAAAATTGCAAAAACAAAATATAATGTAAAATGTGCAATCTTGTCAATGCCTTTAAAATGAAAACTAGAAAAACTTTTTACACTATTACTTGACATTATAGAAGCATAAAATGTTAGCCCTGTCCACAGAATAGCTGCCCACATACAAAATGATGTACTTTTACCTTCATTTTTTATTTTCATGATGCTAAACTAATTTAGTTGGTTGTATCAAAGTTATTATTTTTTTTGTTTTCTATTTATTTCTTTATATATTTTTATTTCAATAACTCTACCTAGAGTTTAATATGTATTGAAACGCAATATATAAACAGCAGATACACAACAGCACAAAATAATATTCAATATTACATAAACAACTAATACTTAAGGTAATAGTAATTTTGGTTTTTTATGATTTTATTTCTTATCCTTTTTTGGTGTTTTCTATCATTTATTAAACTGAGCTAATTATATATCTATTTTTATATAGAATAAAATACACGAGATCAGAATGATAAACGTATATATTAAAAAATTTATAAGTAGAAGGGATAGATTTACACCTAGTTTTAGGAGTTTTTTTATGTGAAATAAATAAAAGACTAATACATCAAATATATTGGATATATTAGGATTTTATTACAAGTATAAATTTTGTATATATTAATTTAATATATATTTCAAACAAATTATATACTTGAATATTTAAATTTTTAAAGTGCTGAAAACTAAATTTTAATCATGCAATTTAGACTACTCTCTAAAAAACATATTTATTATTATTATATATGACTTATTTATATGTTAGAGGTTCAACAAGATAGATATTGCGAATATAAATATGTCAAAAACTTAGTGATTTGACTAACTACTTTTGTTAGGAATTCATAACTTTGCATTCTTAACCGACCTGTTAGTGGGATAATTATGTCATGTAATTATCACTATTTTTGTTTAGGTTGGTTTTAAAAATGATATTTAATTTAATTGGTAAAACAAAATTTAAACCTATGAACAATTTTTCCAAATTCACCCAAACTCTAATGACGGGATTGTTTTTATTTGTAGCATTATTTTCTGCAAATAATCTTTCTGCTCAGTGCCCAGATGTACAATTCGTTGATATGCGAGGAGTACCTAATTTTGCTCAGACTGACAATCTAGCTAAATGTGGTCAGCCAGATACATTGGCTTTTTTAATTTTCACAGATGATCCTGGAGATATTTCTGGAATGGAAGTAACCGTCAATATGTCTAATGGTATGGAGTATGCTGGAGCTGAGACCAATCATTATGGTGGAGGAACTTCGATATCCAATACAGATCCAAATCCTACAAGTCCTAAGTTTTTAGTGGAAGGTATTACTGGAGACGATATTTTTATTGCTTATGTTATTGTGAAAGCAACATGTGATGCGGATTTGGAAGCTGAGATGCTAGTCGATTTTGAATTTGATTATGTGTTTACTCCACCTGGAGGAACTCCGATGTCATGTGATGGAGAGTATGCATTTGAGGAATCATTTAATAACGCATTAACTGAACCTGTAATTAATATTAGGTCAGTTGCACCTGCGGAGGCTACTTTGTATTCTTTAGGAGATCCTTATTGTCAGACTATTCAGATTTCACAAGATGGATTGAATACTTATCTAGATAGCATGGATTTCAAAATGAAGGGTATTGTTGATGGAGGTGATGTAATGCTTGTTTCTACTAAAGTGAATGGTATTGATGCAACTACAGTTTATAATGCTGCTGATACTACATATAGTATTGCTATTGATAATTCATATTTTATGGGCAATGGAGCTCCTAATCCTGCTGATATGACATTCAATACTGATGAGACTATGGATATTGAGTTCTGTTATCAGATAGCTGATTGTCCTTCTGGGCCTATAGATTTCCCTATTTCTTATGTAGCTCAGTATGGTTGTGGAGGTGATGCTTGTCAGATTACGCAGAAGAATTCTTTTGTTAAGATTCGACCTGCTGGTGCAGCGATGCCTACAGCAACTGTGGAAGTGGTTGGTGATGCTGAGATTTGTGGTGATCCTGCTATGTTGAATTTGGTAGTAACTAATCCAAATGCTAATACTAATCAGTTTATGATGAATGATGTGAGTGTTGGATTTAATACTTGTGTGAAATCAAATCTTGGAATAGCTGATGTACAAGTAGGAGGTACTAGTTTAGACCCTGCTTTTTATACTTGGGATGGTCCAGATATTTGGATTAATTTTGATTCTTTAGCTACGGATCCTGATGCTGGATCTGGTTTGATAGATGCCGATGGTGATGGATTCTTTGATGATTTACCAGGTGGTGAGGAGATTGAAGTAACCATATTGTTAGAGATGGAGTGTGGTTCAAGCGATGGATGTACAACAGTTGATTGTGGTTTTGCTCAGTTCTTTGTAGAGGGTAAAATTAATTGTGGTCAGGGATTTAAAAATTTCCCTCCTGTTACAGGTGGAGATTTGGTTTATTCACCTACTGCTGATACGACAAATATAAATAATCCAAATGTTATACCTGGTGAGGCAGAAAACTGGGCGAATCCAAAAATGTATAATTTTGGAGGTTATGGAAATGGACCTGAATATACTAATGGACCTAATGTTAGAGAGAAAACAATAGAGTATTGTTATACTTTTGAAGCTGATGGAGTTGCTCCATGTGGTGCTCCAGGAGGAGCAGATGTATGGTTTCAGCTTGAGTTTGCAGCAGATCCATTTATAGCTGGGGATATTGATTTTGTTCCTGGAAGTGCAATGTTTAAAGAAGGTGCAGGAACAGTTACTGAGGCTGGATATAGTGCAGTAGCTGACGGTGATGTTGAAGTGATTCAAGCAGATCCTGCAACTAAGATAATTAAAATAAATACTGGATCAACAGCTTCTGGAACTGAGATTTGTTATAAATTGACAGTTGCAATGGATTCTTCTTCATGTGGACCTAGAATGTATTGGACTGGTAATATGAAAGTAATAGAGTCATGCCCAGATTGTGAAGGTGGTTGTGAGGTTGTAAAAGCATGTAAATCTGAGTTATTTACTGGAGATCCACAGACAACTTCAACTTGTGAATGTATGTTTGAGTTAATGCCAGAAGTTGGCGGAATGGATAATGCTGGTAATGAAGCAACAGTTGGTACAGCCTCTGTTTTAGAGAGAAAGAATTTAGGATTTACAGATAAATCTCTTGCAACAAAGCAAGATAGAGAGGTTGTTAGAGCAGCAGGAGATTTAAAGAAGTTATTACCTTGTGATACTGTTGAAGCTAAAGAAAAATATGTTATTCATGATATGGCATTTTTCGAAAATGCTGCATGGTGGTCATGGGGACATCACAATACTACGGCTAGTTTAGGTTTAGACGCTAGTCAGAATAAGATGGAATTATCAGCTGATTCTCGTAATTCTAGGTTGTTAGAATTTCAAATTAGAAAAGCAGATGGTACTGTTGCGGATGTAGATTTGACATCGATACCTTCTTGTGTTACTACTTATATAGAACCAGAGGATGTTTATTGGCGAGCTCCAATAACTAATTATATTGGTGATGCTCCAATGTTAGGAGACGCAGTTCAAACATATAAACCTGGTGTTTCTACTGATATGGGAGCAGAAGGTACTTGTTTGAATTATGACAGTTATGATGGTAGAGATAATAAATATTTTGGATTTACACTATATAATACTTCTAACTATTTTGTTGATTGTAGAGGAGAAACTAGAGCTGCTACTACAGAAGGAGGTAATTGCTTGCAAGATTTCTTAGATTTCTATAATGTTGAAGTAAATGATACTTTCTATTTCCATTGGGATGTTCCAGTTATGAAGAATCCTGCATTTGCTGCAAGAAAAGCTATAGAGGCTCAAGGATTAATGCCTAATTATCCTGTGACTGTTGATCATTCTTTTAACTTTACTAATAGTTCTAGTACATATACAGTTAATGAGTATAACTCAAGTTGTTATTCATATAATGCTGGTGCTTGTAATACTTTACAGCCTTTCTTGACAGCTTGTCCTGGAGATATCACTGTAAAGTCTGAGGTTACAATTGATGATTGTGGAGGAGAAGCTAAGCATATATTTACCTTTGATGGTACTATGCATGATATGACATATTTTTCAACTGAGTACCGTCCTTTAATGGATATTACTGATGTTACAGTTCCGATATTTAGCCCAGGTGCTTTTTGTGGAAATGCTAAGTTAAAAGATATTAATGGTGTTGAAATACCAATGAGTATTGACACTGTTATTAATGGAGCTTGTACAACCGTTGATGGTGATGATGTTTGTGGTGTTAGTTCAGGAGATCATATGGATTTAACATTTAATTTTAAAGACTCTGGAAATTCACCATTTGTTGTAGGTATGGGATTGATTCAAGATTCTGTAATATTGACTTACGACTTATGTATGGTTTGTCCTGATGTAGCTCCTATTGTTGGTTACCGCGTAGCAACTAATTATCAATATATTTGTGGAGAACCTGATCCATGTGCATATAATTCATATACATATGATGGACCTAATGATGATTGGGAAGCAACATACCCAGAGAGATTTATGTTAGTAGATGCAGCAGGAGAAGCTTATAGTGGAAATTGGTACACTACATTATTAGGAGATACATTACAACAAAAAAGAGATACTTCTATTGATGTAACTATAACTGATGATAGATTAGGTAGAACTGGATTAAGTGCAGTAAATCAATCTGGTACTAGTCTATTGGCTTCTGGTAGTCCAGGAGTTTCAGTTGAGTATATAGAAATGGAAGTTTGTGCTGACCCACCTGCCCCTGCAGGAGGAATTGTAGGTGTTATGAATCTACAAGGAAGTATTAAATTGCCGAGTAGTGTTATGTTGGTAGAGGTTTTAGATGCAGCTGGTACTGTTATCCCTACTACTTTGATAGCAGGTCCTAATGCTATGGGATTCTCTACATATAGTATTCAATTGTCTGATTTAGCTGAAGGAGAATGTACAACTATTAGTGTTGGTACTACATTGTTATTCTGTCCTGAAGCTCCGGCACCTGACCCAAAAGTTTGTTTAAATTTCTCATCAAACTGTTCACCTCCAGAGACACAAGCTGCTATTGCTGCAGTATCAGGAGAAGGAGAACCATGTTCAGGAGCTGAAGTATGCTATTCATATATTTTTGGAGAAGCTGGCTTACAAACAGAATGGTTCTTACCAGATCCGTTAGCTGGAAATCTACAGTTGTGTGATGAGATTGAGTTTGCATTTAGAGTGAAGAATGTAAAACCATTGACATTACTTGATTTATTGGTTATGGTAGATATACCTGGTGGGCTTGATGTGATAGCTGGTTCTTGGGAATTTGCATGGCCAGGTAAATCTGATACACCTACATGGAATTCAATAGGAGATCCTGATTTAGTTTCAGGAAATCATTATGAATATACTGATGATTTATTATTTAATGCTGAAATCAATTCTAATGGATTACCTGGAATTGGATCTGGATTGGATAGTAACTTTATTGCTTTTAAATTTAAGGCAACTACAAGATGTGATGATTTCTTGAGTGGGTCTATTTTAAATACTGAAACACAGGCTTCTGACCCTTGTGGTTCTGAACCATTGACATCTGGTTCTGTTGAGTCGCCACCTGTTATATTAGAAGGTGCTGATCCTGCAGAGACTGCTCAATTGTTAACAACTGCAGAACCTGATGTGGCATATTGTGGAGGAGCAAATACAGAATTTAGTATGGCTGCATTGAATATTAGTGAATTCCCAACAGCAGATAGTGTAACAATATGTTTGACTATCCCTGAAGAATTGACATTTGAAACTGGGTCTGTTTATTTTACAGCTCCTGATTATACACCAAATAATATTGTTGAAACTGTTGTAGGTGATGAACTTGAAGTTTGTTTTGATGCTCCAATGTTAAATGTTGGTGAAAAATATGCTTGGAAGTTCTCTGCAGCTCAAAAAGAAGGAGCTGATTGTGGATCTATTGAAGTTGGTGCTGATATTAAGAGTTTTGTTCCTGGTATTACTTGTATTACTACAGGTGAAGAATGTGGAGTGAATGTTCAGAATAGTGTGAGTCCTATTGTTAATTTGAAACTTGGACCACCATTAGAAACAGTTGATATTCGATTAACAAGAGAATGTACTGCTACAGATGATCCTGTTAGATTGTGTTATGAAATAGATTTGAAGAATCAAACTGATGCTGCCTATGTAGGTAACACGCATGTTGGTATTCACCAAGATGTTACCGAGAATGGAGTGTTAGATAATTTTGATCCTGAATTAGGAGGTATGGATCATGCATTGAATATTGCAGTAGGAGATACAGTTACTATTATGATGTGTATTGATGTTCCTGCTGACCAAGCTTGTCCTGTGATTGTAGCTCAGACTTATGAGACATCATGTGCATGTGATATGGCAGAAGCACCATTTAGTGCTATTCCACCTGCATTTATGGCTGCATTGGGAGATGATTATGTATTATGTCCTGGACAACCTCTTGAATTAGATGTTTGTGCTGGTTATGAATTTACATTAGAACCTGCTGAAGGAGGAACTATTACTCAAGATGGAGATGTGGTTTCTGTGGAATTAAATGAAGGTTTCGGTATTGAAGATCCAGTTGTAATGACTGCAACCAATACAATCGGAACATGTACAGAAGAATTTGAAGTCAATTTAAATAGTTTAGCTGATTTTACATTTGGACCATATACAGCAGAAGTTTGTGAAGGAGAATGTGTCACATTAGACCTAGACTTACCTAATAATATAAAAGATGCTGTTACAATTGAATGGACTCAAGATGGTGGCTTCCCTGCTACTACTCTTGATGATGCTACTAGTGAGGATCCAGAAGCTTGTAATTTGGAATCTAATACAGCTTACAGTATCACATTAACTTTTAATGATGATTGTATGATGACTACAAATTATTTGGTTACATTATTACCAATTGGGTCATTAAATATTGCTGGTCCTGAATCTGTATGTTTAGATCTTAATATGACAGTACCACCATTAGTTGCTGATGCTGGATTTGATAGTTATACATGGTATAAGATTGTTCCAGGTACTGATCCTGCAATTGAACTTATTGTTCAATCAGGTGCAAGTAATGAATATGTGCCAACAGAAGAAGGTGACTTTTTTGTAAAAGCGACATCTGATGCAGATGCTTGTCCTTCTGTGTCAACAGCTGTAAATGTGTCACCTAATAATTGTGCTGATTTAGCATTAGAAAAGACTATTTTGTCACCTACTGGAGCACCTGCTGTTGGTGATATAGTACAGTACCAAATTGAAGTATTCAATCAAGGAGGTGTTACTATGAGTGAAGTATCACTTGTCGATTTTGTACCTGCTGGATTGAAAAATGTAGATGCAACATGGACACCATTGAATGCAACAGATGCTAATGTAACTAAGACAATTTCTGGTTTATCTTTAGCTCCTGGAGCTAGTACTACTACTACGATTTCATGTGAAGTATTACCAGGTGCTAATCCTGATAATGTTACTAATATCGCTGAAATAACAGAAATGCTTGATGAAGATGGTAACCCAGCAACTGATACTGATAGTACTCCTGATGATGATCCTAATAATGATCCTACAGTTGATGGAGAAATTAATGATGATGGAACTATTGATGAGGATGATAATGATCCTGCTACGTTCCCAATATTTGATTTAGCTTTGACTAAAACAACAATGACTGCTGGACCTTATGAGCTAGGACAAACAGTAACTTTCGAAATTACTGTGATTAATCAAGGAACAGTGGATGCAACTGATGTTGTAGTTACTGATTTAATTCCTTGTGGAATGTCTTTCGTACCTAATAATGGGTGGGGAGCAAGTGTAGCGGATGCTAATGCTAGTTCAGGAATGGCAACTATGCAAACAATTCCTGCTTTAGCTGCAGGTGAGACAATGGTTCTTCCAATAGAACTTACAATTGAAAGTCCTCTTCCTTGTGCTGGAGTAACGGATAATCCATATACAAATTATGGTATGATCCAATCAGCAAATGATGATGAGGGTAATCCTGGTAATGATATTGATTCTGATCCTGGTTCATTTACTCCAGAAGAAGAAGGAACTGATCCTAATACAGGCGGAGATGATGATACAATGAGTGGAGAGAATGGTGCAACTGGAAGTCAAGATGATAATGATCCAGCAAATGTTCAAATATTTGATTTAGCATTGTCAAAAATATTGAATCCTGATAATGCACCTTATTCATATGGAGATATTGCAACATTTGATATATGTGTATATAACCAAGGAAATGTTCCTACGGATAGTGTATCTATAGTTGATTATATTCCTGCTGGTTATATTTATTCACCTACAAATGATGCTAATGGATGGACTGATAATGGAGATGGTACTGCAAGTGTTTCTTTGGTTGCAGCAGATATTCCAGGTGGTTTGTTAGAATTTGGTGATAAAGTATGTAAATCTATTGAACTAGAAATACAGCCTGCAGGAGGAGATCCTGATGGTTATACTAACGTTGCTGAGATTAGTGGTGCTACAACTGTAGTTACTATGTCTGATGGAGCAGGAGGTACTATTACTACAGTTACTTCTGTTACTGAAGATATTGATGGAACATTTGACAATGATCCATTGGATGATGCAGGTGGAGCATTAGATACTGATAGTGATGCTTTAACTTCTGACTTTGGAGATCCTGCTTTAGCTGGTGATGGAACTGGGGCAGCAGGTGATGAAGATGCTGCTACTGATTCTGATGATGCCGATCCTGCTGGTATTGATATTGTGGATTTTGCGTTAGTTAAAAAAGTGATTTCTGAAGGACCATTTGGTTATGGAGATACTGTAATGTATGAAATTACAGTTTATAATCAAGGAACTGTAACGGGTAAGAATATAGAATTGGTAGATTATGCTCCTCCAGGATTAGAGTTTATTGCTAATCCAACTGTTAATCCAGGATGGACAGGTGGCGTAACTCATACATATGAGATTATTGACCCAATTGTTCCTGGTGATAGTGTGAGTGTTCCAATTAAGATGATAGTTGTTCCTGGTGGAACATCAGCAGCTGATTATACTAATATAGCTGAGATAAAGAAAGTATTTGATGAAGATGGTATTAATATCACCAATGATGATGTTGATAGTACACCTGACGGAGATCCATTAAATGATGGTGGTGGAGCTGTTGAGACTGGTAGTGATGATGTTGTAGATGGTGATGGTACTGGAGCAAATGGAGATACTGACCCAGCAACAGATGAAGATGATAATGATCCTGCATTTATTAGACTAGTGGATATTGCTCAGACTAAGATTTTAGTTACTGAAGGTCCATATAATTATGGAGATGTACTAGAGTTTACAATTACAACTTATAACCAAGGAAATATTCCTTTGACTGATGTTGAGATTACTGATTATATCCCTGCAGGATTTAGCTATAATGCTGCAAGTGATGCAGAAGGTTGGACTGATAATGGTAGTACTGCAGTAAATATTATTACTGATGTGATACCTGCATATAGTTCTACAACAACTACTATATTCCTGACATTAGAAATGACTACTGGAGGAGAAGATAATTATACTAACGTAAGTGAGGTTAGTATGATGTCAGATACTTTAGGGGCTGATGTATCAGGTGATGATTTAGATAGTGATATCAATAATGATCCTGCTGATAACGGTGGAGGAGAACCTGGTACTGATTCTGATGATTCAATAGATGGAGATGGAACAGGTATGCCTGGTGATACTGATGCAAATACTGATGAAGATAATTCTGATCCTGCATTAGTAACCATAGTTGATTTAGCATTGACTAAGACTACTGCAGAAGTAGGACCATTTAGTTATGGACAAGCAATAACATTTACAGTAAATGTAACTAACCAAGGAAATGTTGATGCCAATAATGTATTGGTAACGGATTATATCCCTGCTGGATTCTCTTATGATCCTGCAAATGATGCTAATGGTTGGGTATTAAATGGTGCTAATGCTGAATATACTATTGAGGATACATTAGCTGCTGGAGAAACTCAGAATATTGATATTATTTTGATTCTTGAGCAAACTGCTGGAGGTGACGATAATTATACTAATGTTGCTGAAATTACTAGTGTAGAGGATACTGAGGGTAACGATATCTCAGGAGATGATATTGATTCTACTCCAGATGCAGATGCAGATAATGATCCAGGTGGAGTTGCTGGTGGTGATACTGATAATACTAATATGAATGAAAATGGAGACGAAGATGATTCTGATCCTGAATTGATAGAGGTATTTGATTTAGCATTACAGAAACACATTATGGTTTCTCAAGGTTATTCATATGGCGATACTGCAATGTTTATGATTGATGTTACTAATCAAGGTAATATTACTGCTGTTAATGTTGAAGTAACTGATTATATTCCATCTGGATATGAATTTGTTCCAGGACCTAATTGGACTGATAATGGTGATATGACAGCAACTTATAGTAGTATTGCTACTTTAGCACCTGGAGAAACAGTTCAGATTCCTGCTAACTTAAGAGTAGTGATGACAGAAATGTTTGATAACCATACTAACTTTGCTGAGATTTCTTCTTGTGAAGATGAAGATGGTAACAGTACTGCTGATGGTACATTGGTTGATGTGGATTCTACTCCAGATGCAACAAATGGTAATGATGCAGGTGGAGAGCCTGGTACTAGTACAGATAATATTTGGGATAATGAAGAAGGTGATGAAGATGATCATGATCCAGCAATTATTAGAATTGTTGATATTGCTTTAACTAAAGTTATCGCTCCTGGTCAAACACCATTCTCTTATGGACAATCTATAGCTTTTGAAATTGATGTTATTAATCAAGGAAATGTTGACCTTGTAGATGTAGAAGTGACTGATTATATCGCAGCTGGATATACTTATGATGCAGCAGCGAATGATCCTAATGGATGGACACTTGCAGGTGATGTAGCAACAACTACAATTCCTGGACCTATCGCAAGATTCGATACGGTTACTTTGACAATTAACTTGATATTAAACCAAATGATTCCTTCTGACGACCCATTAGCTTGGACAAACGTTGCTGAGGTAAGCATGATGTTTGATACTTTAGGAGGAGATGTAAGTACAGAAGATATTGATTCAAATGCAGATGGTGATCCTGATAATGACCCAGGTGGAGTTTCAGATACAGATGATGATAATAATACTAATGGTGATGGTTCTATGGGTGGAGATGAAGATGATGCAGATCCTGCTATGCCAATGATATTTGATTTAGCTATGGCTAAAACAATGCATTATCCTGATTCAATATATCTATTTGGTGATGTTGTAGAATTAGATATTACTGTAACTAACCAAGGTAACGTACCAGCAACTGATATTGAGATTGTTGATTACTTGCCAACTGGTTTAACATTGGTAACTACAGCACCTGATTATACTACAGTTCCAGCATGGACATTATCAGGAACTGATGCAGTTGCAACTTATACTGATACATTGTTACCTGCAGAATCTGTAGTAGTGACAATATTTGTAGAATTGACTGCTAACGGTAGTAGTGCTGCAGATTGGATGAATGAAGCTGAAATTGCTTCTTGCGCTGATACATTAGGAAATAATACTACTGATGGTACTTTAGCTGATGTTGATAGTACTCCAGATAGTGATAATACTAATGATGCAGGTGGAGCAGTTGATACAGATAGTGATGATTCTATTGATGGTGACGGAACAGGTACTCCTGATGATGAAAATGCTTCAACTGATGAAGATGATGCAGATCCAGTACAAGTTGGATTCGTTGATTTAGCTTTGGCTAAGACACTAGATGATCAACAGATTAATCCTGGTCAAGATGTGACTTATACGATTACTATCACTAATCAAGGTTCAATTCCTTCTGATAGTATTTTAGTGACAGATTACTTCCCAGCTCCATTTATTTTGAATGATGCTGATTGGACTGAAGTTGATGCAACAACAGCTAATATTTGGTTGAGTTCTGCAAATGGTGATTTACCAATAGGTGGATTACTATATGGACAGACTGCAACTGTTCAATTAACACTACATGCACCGGATGATATTTTACCTGGAGCTTATGTTAACTATGCTGAGATTTCACAAATGTGGATAGGAGGGGAAGATATTAGTGATGCTGATGTAGATAGTACTCCTGATGACATTAATGGTAATGATGCTGGTGGTAATCCTGAAGGAGGAAGTGACGATGTGATTGATGGTGATGGAACAGGAACACCAGGTGATGATAATGCTGCAGGAGATGAAGATGATCACGATCCAGAAATGGTATGTGTTACTCCTAGACCTGAAGTTATTGGTGACGACTTTGTTTGTCCTGAAGAATTGAATACTTATACAATTGCTACATATAACCCAGCAAATACTTATACTTGGTTTATCCAAGGTGGTGGTACTATTGTAGGGGATAATGTTGGTGAGAGTATTGAAGTACAATGGTCAGAAAATGATGGAGGACCTTATTTCGTAAGTGTAAATGAAACTACTGCTTATGAATCATGTACAGGAACTGGAGCTCAAATAGTATATATACAAGGTGTTGATGCAATAGTTTGTAATGATCAAGTACAAATTTCACTTGATGAGCAATGTCAAGTACAGGTTACTGGACCTATGATTTTAGAAGGTGAATTGTATGGAGCTGATGACTATATAATTATTCTAACTGATGAAGATGGAAATGAAATTCCAAATGCAACTGTTAATGCTAGTCATATTGGACAAACTATTCAAGTTACTGTTCAGAGTGAGTGTAATGAGCAGATGTGCTGGAGTACGTTAACTGTTGAAGATAAGTTAGCACCAGTAGTAGATTGTAACTGTCCACCAGGTGGAACACCGATAGATAGTTTTGCAGGAACATTGGATGCAAATAGTCCAACATTTAACAGACCATTTGTATCTGG
>JAUTBV010093396.1:0-17708 GCA_032361325.1 Lepetodrilus fucensis | reverse complement strand
CCCCCAATCCTGATACAGAGATGATGATCGTTCAGATCGATATTCAACAGACCAAGAGTAGCCTTAACCACGAAAAAGGTTCCATAAATTGTGTTGGATTGACTTAAACTTTCACGACTCCGGACCATGATGAGAGAAGCTATGATTACAAGTGGATTAAATGTTTATTGCTGCCCAATTCATACTGGACGCCTTTGAAGCTGCGTTGGTAGGGGTTGGATTCCGAACTTGCCAATTTTCTGTCCTCGTATGTTTGGGTAAATGTCATTGTAGTTGATTGTTTTGACGGTCTATGCTCTATGTCTTTGAACGATCTGTTCCGCCGTCGGTGTGAACGCTTACTGTCTTTATGTATTGTAGGTCAGGTTTCGTGAAAACCATTCCAACACATCAGTAGACGCGACGAACAACACGATTATTATTATTATTCGTAGTAGTAGTAGTAGTAGTCGTAGTAGTCGTAGTCGCAGTAGTAGTAGTAGTAGTAATAGTAGTAATATTAGTAGTTGTAGTAGTAGTAGTAGTCGTCATTTGAAGCAGTATACATGCTTAAATTATTATTATTATTATTATTATTATTATTATTAATGATATTTTCTAAAAAAAAGTTTCTTATTTTAAGTTTATTATTGTTATTACTACTATTATTATTATTACCATCATATCATCATTATTACTAAATGTATTATTATTATTATTAGTAGTAGTAGTAGTGTAGTAGTAGTAGTAGTAGTAGTAGTAGTAGTAGTAGTAGTAGTAGTAGTAGTAGTAGTGACCAATAAATGTAATGTGTTCTTGTATTGCATTGACCTATTATGCATTGTATATGCATTGATATAATATATTAACTTGGAATACAACGTTCTAAATAACATTCAGAACTTTCGTGTCCTGTCATTCAACTTGTAGATAACGTACACATAATAGTAGGATATCGTGTCATGGCATTGACCATGATTGTTAGCCAATGTATAAAACATCTGCATGCGAAACATGCAATAGATTACTGCCCGACCGCAATCGTCTGGCCGTAATCTCATCACATTAATGTGGATAAACAGGCACAATGCCTTTTGCTTTGTAAAGGTTGCGACATTTCAAACTGGTCTCAATCCATAATAGTCTTGTCCAGGTCCACCTACCAGCAGTACGGATTGTCTGCCGTATCCGTAGCTTTAAGGCGCGTATACACCGGACACGATTTAACGATACTGCTAATTAGATTGTTCAGAAAGAGATAAGCGCAAAATATGTAGTACCCAATCACATTGCAAAGATAGCGATAAAAATGTTACCGCGAAACGAAATTCTGAACGTTTTTTTCTCGTTATCGTTACCGGACCTGGTGTGGACGCAGCTTTAAAGTCTACATTAAATTAACTACCAGTAATCGTTATAAGCACAACATGTATATTACTCCATTACACTGCAACTATATAACGATAAAGCGATAATTGTTACTGTGACTGCTATGTATGCTGCGAAACGACAATCGGAACGTTTGTTTTCTCCTTATCTTGCTTGGTGTGAGCGCGGCTTATAAATGGGCATTATATCAACTACAAGTATTCTGCTACCTGGTCATTAGGTGCTAAGGTCTCGTGATACTATTATATCTTAAGGCGTTATTATTGGATCAGGTTACATTTAATATAAAAAATATCCATTTTCCCCAATACAATACAATGATGCCCTTCCACTAAAAGCTTGAAATACATGCGTCTCAGAAATAACAATAAGATATTCTAGCCATCAAATCAACGGAAGACGCTCTAAAAGTATAATATTTAATTTCATCCACGATGCAATAACACCTTTTAACCCCCTCCCTGCTGAATTAGGCGCATTCACTACTCTTTAGGACACCTCTGGGTGCTTTCAGCATAGAGATGGTTAAGCGCGTGAAAGAAAATTTCCGTCCTTTCCCCAAAACTGCAGGAACCGTTCTCAAAGAAAAATATAAATACTAGCTGGGAAAGCAAGACAACTGCGAAATAAGAAGGGTTTTTTCATGGTGGTACTAAATGGATTGAATTCCGAAGTTGCAGGTTTCAATTTCCTGTGATCGATACTGCAGTAACATGTACGCATAGATTCGATAAATAATGTATACTATAAAGAACTGGCTTCAGCATAGTTCACCCCTTGTTAATCCATCAACTGCCCATTGCTGTTAGTTTAGATGGCTTCCAGACTTTCAGAATACAAGGGTATGCATCTTATACTAAAAGAAAAACAAAAAATCTCAGCATTTCTTTCAGTTGTTCGATGTACCAGCACTTGTAGCACAAGAGGTAAATACATGTTGGTCAACGGCTATCGTTTACTTATTGGGCATGGTAACATTTACTTTTCTGGCTTGAGGCGGGTCTTCTGTCGTTGAGGAATAGCTATAGGACGTCCTCAGGTATGGTCTGCACCCAAACAAAGATTCCTGCCTCTCATTTGCTGTCTGTGACGATCAGTCTTACTTCTATGTATTATATTTTCATGGACATTGTGATAGTACATTGTCCCTAGTATTCAACAGCGACCACCGATCGTGTTAAAGGAAAGCATAATCGGACTCGGCTGGTTCGTGGATGACCTGAGAATATCTATGAGTTCTTCATGGCCCAACACTGAGACCAATGTTAAAGAATCTGAGGTATCCTATGTGTATATTATTTGGGAAATTC
The DNA here is from genome assembly GCA_032361325.1 of Lepetodrilus fucensis. Lineage (NCBI taxonomy): Eukaryota > Metazoa > Mollusca > Gastropoda > Lepetellida > Lepetodrilidae > Lepetodrilus > Lepetodrilus fucensis. The sequence goes on along the minus strand of JAUTBV010093396.1, from coordinate 15,030 downwards.
TTATTCGATTGTAAACTTATACTATGAGGCATATTTAATATAAGCCTACATCTGTCTATTTTACTGAATCATGAAAAACTAATAGTGATTCACATTTAATTTCTAATACATGTTCACCAACGTCCAGATGCCATAGATTCCGTATGTACACACATGCCCACACACTATCTACTTGATCTATTTGTTATCGAGGTGTTCTGCTATATATATTCACGGCCTCTTTTGTAGACGATGGAAAAAATAACCCCAATTTTAACTTTACTTCCTGTGCAATATCAGAAATATAACTTTTAAATGTTGTTTTCCATCTGATTATTATAATATCAACAAAATAACAAGGTCGTTATCGTCTTAAAACATAACAATTTGTGTTCATAATACTAGTCTATAATTGTATATGATGTTGACAATCCGGGAGCATGGGCACTAATATCAATACTTCTGTTTGTCCAATGGTGTCATTGAATGTTGCTCAGATATTTGCAGCTATGACCAACGGGCATGTAACGTAGAAAGGGGTAGTCCTGTATTCTTTAATCATCTTCATTCAGATGGATAAACATTATTTTCGCAACTCAAATTGGAGCTTTCTAGATCACTAGATCATATAGTGCAACATGGTAATACAAGTCATGATATTAGTGAAAGATTCTAGAAAGTGACTTTAAACCCGAAACCAGCCAACCAACATGGTAATTTAGAATTTGGTTCATGTTTTTGTAGTCATATTGACAATGCTATAATTTATATTGGAAACATATATTTATGTTCGATCCACACACACACACACACACGCGCATACACACACATACACGAATAAAAACATAACACGCTAAATTTCTAAAACACATAATATTAAAATAATCCTGATACATTCGCCTATGAAAGGATAACGATTTGTTGTTTTACCAGATCCGTATAGGAAGTTTCTCGGCTGTGTAAATGAGTATGAATATTGCCAGTTTGTAGCGTGTTCGTGACAAGAATAACTAACTATAGTAACTCAATATTTAGACGTTCACAATGCATGTGTTATTTCTAACGTAACGAGGGCAGAAAAGATCACCATAAACTCAGCTTACAACCGTTGCCTAGGGATGGACTCTGTCAGCTGATAACACCCTATTAAACCATATGTATGATGGTGGATTACTGGCAGCAGACATATAGCTGTTATGCCAGAACCTTAGGTCGGAGTCATGAGGTGTCAGTGGTAGGACATTGGTAACACTTGGTAAAATGTTACCAGACAATGGTACAATGCCATGTACATTATTAATTACTGTTTAATGTTAATGTCTATATGGAAATTGTCTGAAACATATAGAAACTGCCATTTAACCGATTTGAGCTGAGATGCCGTTGGCTTGACAATTAGTCACCTAAGAAGCATGCCTGAGCATATGTGGATAAAGCTGACCTTCGCGGTCCATTGACAACAAAGCAACCTGTTTTCCGTATTAAAATACCTGCACACGATTAAGTCCACCACAATCAGATACCCGTCTGGGGACACGCAGAGCCCCGAAGGTCGGTCCATCTGGCTGGGAACCGATCCCTGAGTGCTGAACTTGCACAGGAAGTTCCCATTCGGCTGGCTATATTGTATATGTGTAGTAAACTTCAATAAGCGACATGATTGAATTAGGGAGTAGTATTGTCATTATTTCAACATAGACCAATTCCGTCATTGGTGTCAGATAGCACCGCGAGATGGTAGAGCATCTATATTCTCCTCCATAGCATTAGGTCGTAGGGACCCCTTAGGATAAAACGTTCAGTCTAAGGTCTTCCCGTAGGATTATAGCTTTCAGTCTAAGGTTTTCACATATGATTAGAACTTTCAGTCTAATGTCTGCCCGTGGGATTAGAACAATTCAGTCTAAGGTCTTCCCGTAGAATTAGAACAATTCAATCTAATGTCTTCCCGTGTGATTAGAACAATTCAGTCTAAGGTCTTCCCGTAGAATTAGAACAAGTCAGGCTATGGTCTTCCTGTAGGATTAGAACGTTCAATCTAAGGTCTTCCGTAAGATGAGAACTTCCAGTCTAGGGTCTTCCCGTAGGATTAGAACAATTCAGGCTATGGTCTTCCTGTAGGATTATAACGTTCAATCTAAGGTCTTCCGTAAGATGAGAACTTCCAGTCTAGGGTCTTCCCGTAGGATTAGAACGTTCAATCTAAGGTCTTCCCGTAGGATTAGAACGTTCAGTCTTAGGTCTTCCGTAAGATTACAACAATTCAGTCTAAGGTCTTCCCGTGAGATTAGAACTTCCAGTCTAAAGTCTTCTGTAAGAGTAGAACAATTCAGTCTAATGTCTTCCCGTGGAATTAATTAGAACTTCCAGTCTAAGGTCTTCCCGTGCGATTAAAACGTTCAGTCTAAGGTCTTCCCGTAGAATTACAACATTAAGTCTTAGGTATAGCATCCCCACCACTAAATTAAATTTCTCTAATAATAATTTAAATGCAACAGCCATCATGGCTGAAGAGACGGATATGCCCTTATTGACTAGGGATATCTTATCATGAGTGGCTTATACAATGACATCGTTTAGCATAATGACAGGTCTTTCATCAACAGATGATATCTACTGAACACTCCCATGTTCTAGGCCATGTCAGCTGCTGAGTAATAGTGTTATTTGCCACGAAGCCGCACACCGCTTGATGGATTAATTCTTGATATGTTCCATTTCAAGAAAATTCCTTTACTGAATTTTCAGAAATAACCTTTTGACAGAAATCAATGGTATGTTTTGACACGATCCTTGAAACATGTTATTGTATTTATGAATCAGCTTGGGCTGAGGCGTCTTCAAGGCTGATCTATGGGTTAAAGCAACAGCAGTTATTAACACATAAATATGCAATACACCAGGGAACGTATTAATATGTCTCAATTAAATGAATTTTATTTACCGACATATATATGAGAAATGGGGGTTCGGGGGTGGGGGGGGGGATGTTGTTGTGGATATTGGTCCTGCGCATCAGAAGTAGAACAGATCCAATGCCTTTATATTACACGGATTTGTATAGAGATTTATTTTTATGTGGAAGTTAAATTAATTTAATATACTAACGTATATATTAGAAATAACTATACGAATGTTGTTAGGAACACTGATCCTGCAATTCAGAATCGGTTGAGCAAATTATCCTTGAATCTAAATCTCTAAACACATCCTTTAAATTGATGTGCACTGATGCTAATGGGGTATTATTGACTTTTAACGTCCTACCTTGAAATATTTCAACAAACCGTGATTGTGTAGACAAATCAAATGTGCATACTTTCAGGGGGCATTCTACGGTTTATCATTATGAAAGGTGGCTGTATAGTCCCTTCAAAAAGTAAGTTTTGCAGGTGATTCATTGGCTGTGCCCTAGTCTCTTTGTATTTTATGCAATATGAATGGAGTTTTATTCCAATTAAAGTGATTTCCATGCAGTTTTATTGCATTCTAAATTTATATCACTACTCACTCTACTTGGAAGTGTAGGCATCATTGAATGTGGACATGAAGTACATGCCCTTTTTATCTGTGTATATGAATCATGGAACCCTTCTGTACAAGGGGATATGAGCCTATTACAGATTGATACATAAGTTTACCATCAGCAGGCGCTCAAAGTAACCTATTTTATATGATAAATGATAAGGGGAAAAACCCGTGGTATGCCACCTCAAACAAAAATACGCCTGACCTTGAACTATTTCAACAAACACTTGACGGATATTGTGTGCGCATTGATCCATTGACTGGGGTAATAATATAGCACTATGATTTGGCAATATAAATGCGCTTATTATATTATATTACATTATATTATAATAGTATATTAAGTAAGCTTAATGCTCTTTGTTTCTAGGATGGTCGGTACATGGTATGCTGTTAACTATACAGTGGTATTCTTATACATAATGAAGTTAGAGACACTGGGTCCACATTAGTATTTACGTAAACGTCCGAGCACTACACCTGTCTGCGAGATATGTATCTCACGGCGCAATGCTCTTCAAGACATGCATATTCAAAACTACTTAACAAACTTAATTCCGTATGGGCAGACAAACTTTTATTCCGATTAGACTATTTCTGTAGCCATCAGAGGATCGTTTCAAGAATCTCTCTTATCAACTACGAGACCACAATGCTTTCGTGAGTGTCCGACCACCTTGTATATGAGATCGCCACGAGAGCGCTATTGTGGTCTCGTAGTAGATACGATAGCTTTGTGAAACAAATACCTAGAGGTTTAAATATATAACATATATCAAATGACATGCCGAGTATCAATGGTGTCCATTGGATAGAATATAGGAATAAACGAATAAATATAATTCTTCCCCAGAACACGTTAATATCACGTTTCTTCCTCGCATTCTCCGACACGTGGGTACGTTATTCTTCCATGTCCTATGGAACTATCTCGATACCATTCAATATTATGTCTTTAGATGCCAAAAGAATTTGCATATATTATTCATTGAAGATTTTAATTCAATTTTGAACGTTGAACTACACGCTCAAGCTACGCGGTCTGCAAATCAACTCTTCGGGGTTGATGGCTTGAAGTTGATAAATATAAAGTAGACAGTTTCGTAATCCAAATGACGTATTTATTGACGAATAATCTATTTACCGTAGTATCCTTATGTTTCGTTCTCGACTTTAAGTAGATTTTATAATCAACATCTTCCTGAATTATAGACCCACTAGCTGACGAGACCCGGCGTGGTAATCCGGATTGTCAATTTGAAACTATATGGGAGAAAATAAGATGTTGCCTTTTTTTCACACGCAGTAGTGTAATTGACTTTCTCTCAGTACTGATTCGATCTACTAGACGAGGTCGAATGTTTACCTTGCCCCCTTTTCAAGTATTTGACTATTTGCATAAATCCTCGACGTCGAGAGGGTGGACGCGCCACCAACCTATTTCGAGAATACCTTATCAATTACTGTCAATGTTTCCCGTTACAAGTCTAATTACGTATGTTACAACCAAGAGAGCTACGGAACCCGGAGAGAAACTGAGATGCGCATGCCCAACGTAGTAATAATGGGCTACCTTTACGTGAAATATACACACACAAAAATCGATTGAAAATAGTGTTTTTTTAATTTAATTTTTGTTTTATAAGAAGATAACATATATTTCTACGGAACCAGCTATCGCGAGCTCTTAGGTACGATTGGTCAAGCCCACACGCCCACGCTCTTATCACATTCGCTAAGCGGTCTTATAAACCCATCTTGTTCACACCGTTTACAGGCACTAGTGGCAATATTGTTTCACAGAAAGCTTTGAAGGAATACAATGGGGGTACAGTATGATTTGAGAATAAGGAATTAGGATACTTAATGCGTGCGTGTGTTTATCTCTTAAAGTAGTAAGACCTTTGAAGTTTAAATGTATACTTTGCCTACCCATCCTCAAGATTTGGTGTGATACTTACGATGTTATTGTGCTATTTACGGCTTAACGTCCGTGTCAATCATACTTGTACCTTACATTAGCCATAGTGATTTTATAAACGGACAGGGTATCCTTTCACGAAACTCTCTTATCCACTAAGAGAACATATAGTGCTTTCTTTGCCGATAGCTAATACACTGCAAAAAGAGCGCGATGGTCTCTTAGTGGATAAGAGAGCTTTGTGAAAGAATACCCTGATCCATTGTGATTCAGTATCTACCTAAAGACAATATCTACGTGCAATGTTCTACACACCGATTCCGTGGCGTAAACCTTCCAGCGCCTGCCACGGAGTGCGGAAGGTCGATTTGGCAAACCCAGTTTGCTTATCGGCAGCGTCATACCTAAAGACGGCAAAAATGGTAGTTGATGTCACCCTGCTTGGCGCTCAGCATAAAGGGAAGTTTACGTCAACGGGTGGTCCCTCCCTCCGATATTCTTGTAAACTGCGACATTAATATTCCAGAGTGAGCTAGCACTCTAAACACGACTGATGGAAATCCAGCCTAGCACAAGCAGCCAATAACATACACCGCTCTCCAGCTCCATGCTGTGAGACAAATGCGTCGAAAGGAGGGACCAGTCTGCCGAAATCAGCTAAGCTGGAAGTCGACTGTAAAAGCATTTAAATACACACACACACACACACACACACACACACACACACACGCAATGTTCTATGCTCGTATGATCCTACCATATTTAGGTACACGATACTTATCCAAGAATAAGAAACTGGTTGTCGTTTGTCGAAGCTCTCATATCAACTATGAGACCACAGTGCTCTCGTAAGTGCACGATTCCAATGTTTTAGAGATCTGTACGAGAGTCCTTATGCCGTGTCGTAGTAGATATGAGAGCTTCGAGAAACGATACCCAGTTCCGTATGTTCAAATATAGAGAAAACATATATATTTTTGGAAATATGTATAATGCGAAAAGCCACGAAGGTAATACTCTATCGTTCTTGGAGAAGATTTTGCTTCTATCATTCTAGGATACAGAGTTATTGAGAATCCAAAGATCCAGGAGAATATTAGAAAACATCGGCGAAATGCCGCACTTCCGGGAAGCGGAAGTTGCTTGTCTGGAATCACGGCTACAATTTAACTGGCTTAGGGTATCTGGTGAACATCCCGCGTGATCTTAGCTATGTATTCTCGCGTGATCTTAGGCTTGTATTCTGTCCAACAGCAATTGCACGTTTTAGAGTTCTTGTGTAATTTTGGGAATGAGTACACGAGTACTGACAAATATATATCATCTAATGAAAAGTTGATTATGGACATTACTACTACTATGACTACTATTACTACTACTACTACTACTACTACTACTACTACTACGATGACGACGACTACTACTACTATTACTTACTACTAGTACTACTACTACTACTACTACTAATAATAATAATAATAACAATACAAAATAATAATAATAATAATAATAATAATAATGTAATCTGAGCGCTAGGAGAGTCGTAAGTCTGGTACGTTAAGCCCCAGTACACACCGGATCGTACGATTTCTGGATCGTGCGATTGGTGGCGATTTGGCAGATATAGAGTTTAAGCTTGACATTATATGAAGCAGTCTAATGCAAAGGTTATCCCTAAATGCAAGATTTAGACGATATTTAAAGCACTCGGTTACTAATCTCTAATCATAAATTATTGACTGATTGGACAGTATTTGCTGTGCATTTTTATAAAGGACATGATCATAAATAATTATGTAGAATATCCTATGAAATATTTACTGGCTAAATTCATGGAATCATACAATCATAATGATCAAATCATACACATTTATTGTCATGACGAATGTCTTTTACGTTATCTGATTTACTTGATGACTATTCGAGGACTTGTAAAATGCCTTGTCGACAAAATCATCTACATCAACTCGGAACTACATGCAAAGAACATAAAATATGATGGCTCTTTAATTTTTTATCATTTTTTCTTTTGGGTACAAATACATAAATTATAATTCTCTAAATGTAATGTTATAGGTTCACAGTAGTTATAGCCAGGGAAAACTTTCTTAACAAGTACAACGTAATCGAAACATGTATGAATAGAGAACGCCCCCGTATGGCATAATGCCCGTAGCGTAAATGTTTCTCTCACAGCCTTATATATTACAAGATAACACATCGTCAACAAAATGGCACACTAGCACTAAACATGGATTACTACACATATCAAACCCCTGCTTTTAGTATCGTCTCCTAAATGGGAATGAAACTGGCCTCATATCATCCCCCAGTAATCAAGGTTTCCGGCGCGTTACAACGAGAACAACTTATGTCAGCTAACCGGCAGCTAGGCAGTACCAGCCGATAAATTGGCGTGGACCTCGGATTAAGACACGGAGGAACTGGCCAGATTTCCCTAGGTCCTCTTTGACGGACATCCGTGTTAAAGCTACTGGAAGATAAACAAGTAAATCAGTGAGTAATCACGACGCGTTAGTGTCACAGTGTTGGCGCTTCCTCTAAGGAGGCATGGGTCAGAGATATACAAACAGACAATACCGATACGGAAATATGGTCCACGTGTGGGCTTTCACAGGGCTATCGATCGTCCGAAGGGGGCAATTGGTCGACACAATCAGATTGTGCTCTCGGAGAGGAATGCTGATTTTTCTAAAGCCTTTGATTTAATGAATTGCCTTGTGTTGCATCATCATGCATACAACTGCGTAATTGCGGACCATCAATAAGAGATGATGGCTGCACTTGGGCGTCGTAGAAATGCGTGCATGTAGAGCTATTACATTTGTCCTTGCGAACATCAGTGTCAACATAACCAACCACTCCTCTTCATACTTCGTAAATGTATCTAACTTCTTTAAGTTTTAAAAACTGGATTTGCAATTTTGATACTTTTTTTCTCACCATCAAAGACGTCATTTCTTTGAATGGTAAGATTCGGACTAATTTTTTTCTCTCTCGATATATCAGCAATAATTGACATAGTGATAGATGAACATAATATTATGAAGTTGACAATGTAATACTTTATGTTTACATATATTACAGCTCACGATAATTAACATATCGCATGGCAATTATAATGAACAGTGTACAGTGCTCAACAAAATATAGAATTATACCTTTTCATTGGAACCTACCAAAAGTACATTATTAACGAGTCATTATGGGAGTCGTACTTTTATATGCCAGACTAACCTTTTGTTTGTACGACTTTGGATTTTATAATGAAATATGTCTGAACCAAAGCTAATATATAAAAAGGACAAGTATAGTATTTGCATAGTGCAGTGGTTGGCTATGTTGACACTGGGGTGCGTTCAAGCTAGAATATGTATCGATATGTATTACTATGTATTGCTACAGAAGCCGTTCAGCCAGCACGCGTAGCAATACGTATTCATATTGTTCACTACGGGTCTGTAGGCCGTGCGCTGTATAGGAAAAGCAATACGCACGAAGCCGTTCAACGAGCAATACATGTAGGTAGTATTGTATTCATGTATTCTAGCTTGAACGCACCCCTGGTGTTCGCAGGGGCAATGGTAATAAGTCTACATGCACGCATTTCCACGACGCCCAACTGCAGCCATCTTCTCTTATATTATTGATGGTCCGCAATTACTGTGTGCAGTGTGCCATCCTCGAAACACAGTTACAGTGTATTTGTCAAATGCAGTTAAGTTAAGATGATTGTGTGGTGAAGTTGTATTTTATCTATTTTCTTATATGTTTAATTATTCTGATAGATAATTCTTTCATATATATCTTTTTGAGGATGTTTTCGCGAGCTCTGTATTTTAACCAAGGACGTTTGATATCCTAATTATTTTGTGAGAAGCATGACGTCACCGTTTTATGTTTATCGCGAATTGCCATCAAATGATATGGGAAGGGTTAGTTATATGTTCGCGAATAGCCAAGAAATACAACCTATTATGTTTGCAATAATCGGTATAATATATGTAATAAGTTTTATAATTTATTAACCTAAATATGATTTTGGTTTCTAATAATATCAATGAACGTTGTAATCATTGTCACATTCCAAACAATCACTAAAAAGATGTGTTCATCTATTTTTGGTAGATGTGTACACAAAGCAAAATTGGTTATTTTGTCAATACAACAATAGAGTCGCACCTATAATCTCTTTCTTCTGTGTCTGTTTTATCTTTTGTTCTGTGGTATTTTCTCTTTGAATAAGGACCCATACTATGATAACTATAATATAATATAATAATAGCCGATATGAATTTAATTAGAAGTTTGTTATCCGTTAATATGAGTACTGACAATTAAATATAGTGCATTATAGGATGCTGTAGACTGTACATGTATTTCGATAGAACGGTATTAAAAACTAGTGCAGACTTTTTAGTACAACAATGTACCGTCATGTATATCATCTAATGGACAGTTGAATATGGACATTATGTATACTGTTTTTGCCGTTTTGTTTTTAAATATATTCCTAATTTTGCAATAAGTTTTACAGTAAATTTATTAAAATGTTAGCAAATTACCTTAGTATGTCCAGTAATAATAATTCACTTCAAGTAAATATATTATGACAACAAGCAATGCTATCTTATTGCTGGTTAATTCACGGTACACTGAAATATGGTTATTATTTAATACAATGTATATTGTTTTATGTTTGCACGCATAATATTGCAAAATATGGTGCATTTTTAGAAGAAATACTGCGAAAACAGTGTAAATAATGTCCATATATGGTGAAATGTAATCGGTATTATTTTTAATACCGGTACTACATGTATATTGTTTTTCTCAAAATGAAAGCTATTTCATCTGTCATCAAGAAGATACTCTAAAAAACCGTTGCACTTCAAAAGAACAAAACAAGTATAGGCTTCGCCTGTACTACAAAGTAACTTCATTTGGACTTTCAGGATAATTAACTTTCAATTAAAACTTTTTATATTTCGTGCTGCTTCCAATTAGTTGCAAGTTTAATCCACTTTCGTTGAGCACTCTAATCTGTGATTGTTACTTCCATGCAAGGCTTAAGGTTATCTGCGTACAGTTTCTAACATTTGGTGAGCATTGTATATTAATTATGCACATGTGAGTCAATCCTTCAGACAGTTTTTTTAGTTGTTTATCCGTACGCAATACGATAAACATTAAGCTAAAATTTCCTAGTGCAAGACAAATGGATGATGTCAGTATGGAGAGGTTCAGAAGGTTAACCTTCTCCCTGCTGAATACAATCAAAGTGTTCTATTTCTGAATGTGATCGGGCAAGTTAAGTCGCCTTCAGCAGGGAAAGGGTTAATAATCTGCCTAGTGATATCCTTTTGACAATGTTGTATAGAGATTTCATCGATAGTGTTTGACTTCTTCTGGATATATGGCAGCAAGACCTTGGTGCCAACTTCTAATAAGTGGTGAGATTGTAGGACCGCTTCCTGAAAATAATTCACATCCAAACTCAGAACAAGCTGGTATTATAACGTTGTTTAGTCGTACACTAGCATCCTCGCGACGCGATCATGATGGAATCCGCTGTCTGTACCGTGGCAATGCAGTTATCATCTTTGGTCTGTCAGGACCAGCCGGTTATAACAGGTGTAAGTTGCAACATTCAGCGCTATGTATATGGAGGGTGTCCTCCTTTCCTAAAACTGACAACTCGTGATATAAGTGAACTTCAGAATAATCAAAGCGGCTCTATATTCCAATTTCCAATTCCATTAATTAAATCTCCGCTACAAGACATACTCAAGGAAATTAATTAATGGCTAGTAGTAGCATGATCAAGTACATTTAATTTTAGCAACGAAGAATTTCCAAAATATGTCTACAGCCTCCAGGTACTCTTCAAGAACTTGCAGAGGGCCCTGGGAGAATAACGGCACCATGTTCATCAAGCCAAGTTCCAGAAGTTGGTATAATGATTCCCCTGACAAAAGATGTGTCGGCACTTACTGTATTTTGTTGAGTACATTGAGATATAAATTTGAGAGCCGCCATGACACTTCTGTCATATATACATACATCCACACACCATGAACCTTTGTAAAATCTTGCTATCTATGCAATGCGCTGTACATATAATTGTTTCAGCTATGTGATTCGTTTACTTTGGATTCTAAATATTGTTATCCGCAAAATAATAATAATAATAATAATAATAAATAATAATAATAATAATAATAATAATAATAATAATTAATAATAATAATAATAATAATAACAACAATAATAATAATAATATATACTACTACTACTACTACTACTACTAATAATAATAATAATAATAATTAGGAGATAAACGGTTCCTATTGCAAATTTTCCGTGAGGTTATCGTGATAAACCATGTGGGAATTTCATTAAACACCGACGGCGTCAGCCGGAGGTGTTTATTATTATTATTCTCTCTAAAGAGTGCTTAACCAAGCGATACATTGTAACTTGATGTGCATACCGAATACTTTAACCACTTTTGGTTTATCAGCAATTTATTTACCTCCTCTATCACGTGACATGTCTATCGTTATAGCTCAGCTCACTTTCTGGACACTATATTGTGGAAGATTACAGCACCGTTTACATAGTTTACTCTAGTATCTCGACCGATTTAATGAAGACGTAAAAGATTCTGGTTAGGAAAGGCATCGGAATATTGCTTAAAACGATGTGAAACCCCAAATAGTTTGTGTATAGAGGGGAAAGAAAGTGGAAATTGGGAGTTAGGCGTGATATGTGTGCCGCCATTGCGCGAGTGAATTGCAGACATATTGCATATGTTGTTTAACGGCATCCAAAAACTGGTGATATACGATTAATGAATAATAATAATTTAAAAAAAATGTAGAGTCGTGAAAGATAATCGACAGATTTCCAATGGACAAAAATGGCGGCTGTATTTTAATGGAACATATTCTTACAACCTTTTGGTTTTGCTCGTGTTACATGTTCAAAAGACAATTAAGTATGTTTATCCGTGTGGTGCAGGATATTGGAGTATTCTTTTCCTCTCAACTACATGTATTACAGTTAGAGTGCGAGACTGGTCGGTGTCAGAAATACATACGAAATCACATTGTAAGGAGCATGCTACACTCATGAAGGTGGGTGAATTAAAAAGCTAGACGATATGAAGAAATAATACGAATAAAGAACCTGTTGGTACTTTTACGTTAGGTGTCCTTACTTCCATGCTATGTATCAACTGCTATACGTTCATATATTATAGAAGTGGATGATAATACAGCAATGTAGACTATATATTTAATATCGCGATATACTGAACTAGACCAAACACTATTATATTCAGAATGGGATTGACTACTATCTAGAATTGCAATGTGTTGCTTGTTGTGAACTTCCGTTTACAGTTTTACCCATGAGTTGACTGAAATTGATGGCTATACATGTACAACAATATGTATAACTTCCAATAAGCTCTGCTTTGGAATTTGTCTTACATTATAAGTCATTGTGTCGGTCACGTGACATCAGGTGCAAAGATGCGAGACTTTCTATTTAGCGAAGAGAGACTTTCGAGAGTAACCATCCTCGAAACGCAGGCCATTGTGACTCCACTTACCCTTCATATTAGACGGATGTTAAGTGTAGCCATACTGGCCAGTGTTTCGAGGATGGAGAGCTGCATGCACAGCTGGAATTGACAAATAGTATACTACTCAAAATGTGCTAAGGATCGTACCATTTTTGTAGGAAAAAAAGTATTCAATGACTCCATATATCTATTTAGGCCTACACTAAATATAATACTACCCTTAATAGTGATCCCTAGCAAATTTTGAATAGTAAATGTTGATCTATTAGTTTTTTGAAATAACAAACCAATCAAGAATATAATGATATATGGTGCGTTTTTTACTAAGTGTGCTATGGCTTGATATAAGTCGGTATCTAGACGTATCATATTTAAATAGGTTTGATCGGGTAAGGCGATAGAGATTGATTCCACAAAAAAACAAGTATCTTCGATTACAAATAGTTCCCCTTGCAGTGCAATAATACACGTGTAAAGAGGGCAGACTCGGTTATACGGGTTCAATATAAGTACTTATAGATATGGAAATGCTCTGTAAAAATTAACGAATCTAAGAAATTAACGAATCTAAGAAATTATTCGATCACGTCATTATTTTATTCAATTTAAATGGAATCCATGTTTGTAATTATCGTACGTAAATATATGAATGTTCGTATTTGTATTTAATCAGATAAAATCGCAATAATGCATTTATAATTCTGTTGGAGAACTACTAGTATTCGAAATTAATAGAGCGGAAAATGCCCCATTTTTACTATCAGGTAGTTCGAGTGAGAAAGCCTTGTTCTCAGATAATCATTAAATAAAAGCATTCATCAATGCAATCAGCGTTGTTAATAGCATTTCGATACAAATAGCTGACTGTCGGTGACGTTGATTCCCTATATAGTACACACTACCTGTGAAGGTGTCGTGATTTGTAGGAAGTCGTACATTAAGTAAAGAGCAGTGCATATGCCCTGATCTACTGGGAGACAATTGGAGGTCGATACTGTCATTTCCTCCCCTAGTTTCAGAGGCAGAGGCGCAATCACTGTGATGGTATGAATACAGCCTGGGGCAGCGGGCAGTACCTTAACTAACATAATACCAGGAGGATGTGCTGGCGGGGCTATTAGTGCCTTGAAACACAGGGAGAATGCCTGCAGGAACGGAACAGAAAAAAACACAGGGAAACAAAAACATGTAAAGTTCTACGAAATTAGCATGGGAATAGTGTCTTTAAACATGTGGATAACAGGACAGGGCATGTAGGAACAGGACCGAAATAAAATGGAAACAAAAGTAATTAAACAAATTACAGGTATGCAGGCTACAGCTTATGTTTCATTGTGTGTACTGATAGTCAAATTTATAATATTTTAGTTATATTTGTTCACATAGCAAGGAAAAGAAAGAACATGACCTTGTCAAAGCCAAAGCCGTTGGTGGCAATCAGATTTCTCGATATATTTGATTCATTGTTTACATATCTTTATATGTTTACATTGTAAAATTGCAATAACAAAAACGAAAATAGATATTTTAAAAAATGAGAAGAAAATAATTAAAGCAAATCATAGAGAAAATCGAAAACAATTGCCACCAAGGCCAGGGGCTAGAAAATAAACCATAATTAGAAACATTCGTGCTCATGTATAGTGTATGGCATTCACGCTGGTAGTAGGCTATTTACATCTGGAGTTAAATCTATAGGTGCCCGTTCTTCCGGTAGTCATGCCGTTTGACAGTTTAGACTATCTCCAACCTTTAACCTTGTCAATGCAAATTCATATCCTTGGGATAAGACTCGAATTCCGTCCGTCGCTTTACTTCGTCTCTCATGGTTAGTATATATAGCGACATGTATGATGATATCTGTACATTCCTGGGGTCTGTTGCACGACCAATCTGAGATCTGACGGAACCGCCATATACTTTGCGTCAGATTGCCCTTTGACCTCACCTTAACGGGTCGTCAAACCTACGCAGCGTTAGCCAATCAGCA
>JAUTBV010093385.1:0-17711 GCA_032361325.1 Lepetodrilus fucensis | reverse complement strand
GTTATCGCCCTATGTTATTAAAGTTATCAGATTATACTAAAGCAGGATTATGTTTGATGTAAATGTTATATCGATATCAACTATATGTTCAAAACGTATGCATGTAAATATTGTTTGTATTTCATTGTTTTCTCATTTTATCACATAACGTGATTTTTCATGAGAATAAACTCTGTTCTGTTTTGTTCTCTCTCTCTCTCACTCTGTGTGTGTGTGTGTGTGTGTGTGTGTGTGTGTGTGTGTGTATGTGTGCGTGTGTACATGTGTGTCGGTGTGGGTAGAAAGAAAGCTGGAGATAAACCGGAGAGAGATGGATCAGGGAATCAAGAGTTTTTCAACCCTACATTGTATCTACAAAAGCTAACTCTGACTGGATTCGAACTTGTTGTTCGCCTATATTTACGACGAGGACCACGACATTTATGAGTGTGTATGTATCCACTATGTACATAGCACGGGGTATGCGGCAGTACATGATCTATATATTCTAAATGCAGTAGACCATGCTCAAGATTCAGAAGAGCGTAACACCTGGCGCTGATATGAGATGAAGAAACCTTTTGAATACGATTTCATGCTCAAGCTCAAAGTTTATATGGGGATTCATGAACAAACCTTTGAGTATGAAATCGTACTCAGAACAGTTTCCCTAATCTCGGGGTCAGATCTGCGGGCTCATCAATCTGTTGGGATCAGAATAGCACAGAGTTTGGCTTCTGTAGGTCAGTAATATACGACCCTGTGCAACAAGATGTGTCTGTAGTGGTCCCTAACTAGCGTTAGATAAGCAAGCACAGTCATTTATTATGTAGATATGGCAACGTGTGTGTTTTTGGGAACTGATAATTGACAAGATACAGGAGTACATGTATTACTTGGCAATCCTACTGTTTTTGTTAGGCGGTCCTACACATACACATATGGAATACATGGGTTATATCTTCTACCATCGTTAACATAATAAATATAGCAATAATAATACTGTAACTATGTGTGTATGATATATGTTATCCGTTGTTGCTCTTGTGATTAGATATACACTGCATACTATTTCACTGAAGATCGACTTTCGTGTAATTCACACCGATAACACATAGCTGTCTACTTTAGACAAAATTTCAATTAATTTCTACCCAAATTGAAACAATCGGACGCAATGAAATAATTATAAGCAGGTGTATGTTTTCGTGACTAAATCACATTAAATATATATTTTAACTTGAAATAGAGGGTATCGGTCTTACATAATTTAGATATATCCTAAATATATTGATACAAAGTTATGTTGGCATTGTGTATGTGCGTTGTAGCGTTCGTCCGTGAACAGATCAGTTTCATGTATACACCGTATCAAGTGTATCTGTGTCACAGGGCAAAAGTTGACAGGTTTTCTAAACACGGACAACACAGCCTCGGGAATGATGTTTTACCGATTTGCACACAAACAGTGTTAAGTCAGCATGTCCATACCTATATGAAGGCATAATTAACGATGTTTAAAAGAATAGAACATCACCATGGGATGGTAGTATTGTACGCAATTGGAACCCATACAGTTGAAATAATTCGTAGATCTTTCCACAAAGAATAGTTGCACTGCACATTAGCATGTGTGTCTGAAAACTAAGCATCGGTGTCATGTGTGACACGTCTAAATAACTTTATATCGAGAAGTTGTTTCTGGCCAAGTGGTTTATGAATGTATTCGACAAGCATAATGGTAATACGTTTAGTGATGTAAAACGTTACACCAAGCCCTTAATTGAAGTCACTCAAAGCACTAAGTATCCAAATTGCCACGTTCACACACGTCTGGTTGAGGTGAACAGCAAACTCACGAAATTATCCGATTTAATAAGCATGTCCAACTAACAATCAGTAGTCATGATCACTCTCGTCTTACCTTAATTAAGCACAGCCGGATGTCATACACGTCACATTATTGACATCATCCACAGTAAACCCTATGATAATCTCCACGATGACGGACCTCTCTCAACTGGTCCTCAGTACATCGATCAAGAGTTCAGAGCGCTCCATCCAACCCTTAGTCCGTAGACGCTGGCGCGAGACTGACAGCACCGCCAATTTGCCCCATGCTTTTAGAGATATGCGGGAAGTTAAGCCTCCCAAGCCTAGGATGAACACGTTAAGAAGTAGCCGCGTTCAATTACCACTTGGTCTAAGCTGTGCGATCTGCCCCATTGCCACGGAGACCGAGGGCTTCTGTCTAGGACAAGATCTGCCCAGGAGGAACCGTATACTCTCGTTAGGCAATTTCCGTCACGTATGTTCAGAGAGTATGGTATCGTTGTTGTCCGGACTTTATGCAATTTTCGACATTGTGGCCAGAAAATGAATTTTATTAAACATTACCAATAAAACTTACAGTTGTCCGCCGTCAGCGAGATATGCATTATTGTGTTGATGTTTCACCAATGTGGATGAAGTTGCCAATAATGTCAGCATTACATGCGAATGATCCACTTTGTATCAGAACTGGAAGCATTTCTAGCATTTCTAACTTTTTTTTATTGAAAGACAAAATACGGTTATGGACATTGCTGAGTTGCTTGAACTATATTCCTTTAAACGATTTGCATATTGAGAGCATATACAGCAACATTTTCAACAATTACTGGTGAAAATATGTATCAGTTATTAACATAGTAAATCATTTCCGACGTACTTCGATAAGTTGTATGCCGTTGTTTTCGTTGGATCTGGGATGCTGATGTAACCTCGTATTATAGTAAGCGTTCTTCAAGAAAGGAAAGTTACAAGACTACCTGATCCACCTCGACGTACCTTCTCCATGTCTACCAATAACGATCACACATATTTGGAGGGTATGAGATTCCAACACGTAAGGTCATCTCCGTGCTTAACTGACATAGAAATCGTACTGTGTAATGCACCCAGCTTCATTAATTTAATCAACGTAGTGAAACCCATGCACGGACACCAAACAGGGTCGAATCCACTGGCTATCGATACATATAGAACACTTAGCCGAGTCGCTAATTAACCTGACGCCGTAGGTAGCATACATCGGCTGATATCTATACGTACCTTTCCTTCGTAGCCTGCAGACTTGGATCTAGCTGATTAGTTAATGCAATAATATTCGTGGTTATATTAGTAGATATAAGCCCTATTAAATCCTCAATGTTATATAGGTGTTTACCCTCATAGCCAATAACCCATAACGTCTAAACTAATATCCGTGTTGTGTGGGATATAGCATAGTACGTATACAGAGAAGAACTATATAATTGCAAGTAAACACTTTGGAGAGAAAGCTAGCTAAATACATGTAGTAGACATATAGTAGTGTATGCTTCCGGCTCGTTATTATAGTTATAGTATCCGATATCATAATTGTGTAATCAAGTAAATCCACCAATAACGTCAAGTTGATGTTTGTCTATAAGCAAACTCAAGCCCAGCGTTATCAGACTTATCAGTAACTAATAGATCATTAGCCAAGTATTACTTGTACTTAGGGTTAATGTATCATTACTGGAAACGGTGGCTTTTCATGTTAGCTTAATGGAATATGACGTCAGATTGCCTGTCTATGCATCTCCACCATTCAATTATGTAAAGATAATAAATAAATGATAAGACTGCAATCATGCGATCAAACAATGCGTCAATGATGTCATTGGATAAATAATGTCGAAGATGAGTTTACGGATATTTCCAGTATCGAGTAGGACACCTGTGCAATGGTAGAGGTTTCCTGTGCAGGGCACCCAACTTTCAGACATCGTCCTATCGACATACTATAGTTGGATGACCTACAGGATATATACAGGATAACGAATGCACAGAGGCCTTACTAGGACCATTGAGTGATCTCTAAACTGACCCTAAACAAGTCAAACAATGGACAATCCTGTCAAAATTTGCAATAGGTGATCTTTTTACCGCAATACTATGAATATCCGTCACGACACACTTCCTGTAGTGAGATAAATGTTCGTTAAATGCATTATTATTTATCCTGTGTTTCTATATAACATCTTATCGTGTTATACGTTAATTTGTTACTATGTCCACACACTAATAACTTCGTCTTATAGAGCTTCATTAGGCTCCAGTCTATTAGTTGAAGGAAAATAGGTAAACCCATAACTGATTTCAATAATCTCATTCTTCCTGATAGCATCATATTGAGGATTATGCTGTAGGACGAAGATGAGCACCCTCTAGGGGAGATAATTACATTCGGGGCTGGCCAAACGTTATTCCCCTCTCAACGTTAACTCTCAAAGCACCCGTCGTCCCCCACAGGCTATTCAGGTTCTGCCACGCAGGCATGCCAAACTACAATTATTAAAAAGCAAACGAATCTGCCTCACATTAAGCAACCATGATTCACTTGGAATTGGGGCTTCAGTTTCGTGCGTCCATTAGCGAAGGTAATTTCACAGGAGTTATGTGCCCTTTGAAATTGTCTGGCTAGTTACAGTTTCCGTTTCTTATTCTTAATGCAATTATCGGCCTTTTTTTCATGCTTTTTCAGGTAATACTAACCCTCCACTTTTGTGAGAAGTGAATGTTGTTGTAAAGGTAATGTATACATAGTATTGTTCTTTAATTGCCATTGTCCATTCACGTATTTCCCTTCATTGTAAAGCATGCAGATACTGATGTTTCTCATATAATTTATCGGATTCCTCTCTCCAGAGGGTCCAGTGTTGGTCATAGAATACCGTACCTCCAGACAGACTTTTTGAAAATGTGCGTATGTTGTTACAATGGTTTTTAAAGTCAGGAACATTTAACACATATTGATGGTAGAGTGGTGTACTAGAAATATAGTAAAACCTAACTTGTATGGATATGAATTGCTCTCAAGTGAATATATTAAAGATAGACATTATGCAAAGTTGTATGTACTTTTAAATCTACATCGATAGTGTGGATTATGGAAAGATGTTTTTGAGAAGAAATCTTAGGAAACATTTCATCACTGTCTGTCAGTATCCCGTAATGCAGACCTGTCACGATATGATCGAGCTATTCACACCGATATCAATTTACAATAATATTGGCTCCTTGCCAACTATTTATATAATATAATTGTTTTAAATGTAACACACCATGTTGGATTCCCTTTGCATGTTACCATCTGATGCGACACATACATATACATGTGCTACATGCAGACACAAAACACGTACACACAAACGTGCACGCGCACACGCACACACAGATCTTTATATTACGCATTTTAAAAGTTGTTCTTATTCACCATCGTCGCAAATGGGTGAACAATTCCCGCAGCGACGTTAAACTCCATATTCACTCACTCTTATTCACCCATATCAGAGAACACGTGCAGTGAAATAAGTGTTCTATTTAAATCAACATTATTCACTATACTGTTATGACAAGAATACTAGTAGGTGGCAGTATGCTATAATATACAATCAATCACAGTAGAGCTACTGTACCTATAATATGTATTCATGTTACGCAACAGAACAGGCAATTATGCTTACAACAAAAAATAAGCAAATTGCATAATAAATGAAGTTTGCTATTCATTTTACTCCAGCAAACGAATACACATAATGAATCTGCAACGAATAACAAGTAGTTGTTATTAACAACGTTGAAATAGAAGGAATATTGAGTGGGATACACACGTGAGATAGTGAACCATCCTGGGGCCTGAAACAGATACACAGTATGCACCACGTGGGTAACAGATGAAAAGCGACAAGTTAAAACACTAAGCCAAATAGACATTATATCAGACCAGATGGAAACTGAAACACATGGGATGGATAATGAAGAATGCCTAATAGTGTTCAGATGTGAAATCATCAGACTAGTGAATGTTTTTAACATACAAGCCTACTGTTCGTGTGCTGGTACTTTATACATTGCATGTGTGTATTATTCCCTATTCTGTGCGATAGATGAAGAGCCAATATTACGATTATGATCATGAATTGAAAATACATGCATCAGATGTGTGAGTATATTCTTTGTATCGAATGATATACAATGCGGTAGGATACAACTGTATCGGTAATTATTAACAAAATAAAATAAGTACATGTAAGTACATAAAGATGCACACCGGTATTCATTATAAAGATACGAAACAATAGAAACTATTAAAATACTTCAATCATTTCCCAATAAATCGCAATAACCCTGCGTGACAGCAGACGTGACTGTAATTACGTTTGGAACAGATCTTTTTCGCGGTTGGAGACCAGAGAGCGGCGAATTACCTGCCCTTAATGAGTACGACTACACGCTAGGAGTCCTAATACTAGGTCAGGATCCCTGCACCGCTAGACCTGGTAAAGACAACAAATAGTTCCTCCGTCCGTCCAGGCTTAAGTGGAATCAATACAAGTACCAAGTTAGAAGTCGTTATCAAGTAACTGTAACTCTATAGAAGAGCCATATAGGATCAGGAATGTTGGGATTTGTACAAAAACGAACGTTCTGTACATGTTGACACTACATTTACAAGGAAGGCAACATACAAAACATTCCTCTTTCTAATCTAATGAATGTGTATAATTATATATCTGTTGTAAATAGTCAGTAGCATCTCTAATTGGTGCTCCAGTTTGTTATATCCCACATAATGACCTAAATATTGAACAATGTGTGATACATAATTAATGTCTCCACAATTTGTCTAGAGAAATACCAGGCTCACGGGAACTAATGAGCAATCTAATGAAGTAATTATGTTGTGGATGCTATGCGTGCAATACCTTGCTCTGAGCTGGATCGATGTATCAGCATTAAGATAATACTTACACTTCTAAAGTACTAGTATTTTAAACCTCAGGCAGTAATGAAAGTATCCATGATTCTGAGCTCTGTACAGTTACACATTACTGATATAACAGAACAGAGAAATATATGTATACATATAGATATAGAACATACAGTATAACTTCTGTTCTGTACAGCCACACATTGCTGACACTATGACAAGTGTTTACCCATTGCTGTTGTAATATATTACACTGCATCTGCGCCCGCTCGTATAGTTGCATACCTAGCTTTCTTATGCGTAGTGTAATGCATTTCAATTGCCTCACATAACGTTGTGTCGACCCTGCTTCACTCATCATGTTGTTAACTATCATCAACACACCAACACACCGTAGTGCCCACCTTTCAATGTTACACATCTACCGCAACGCTTACTTGATACTTAGCGAGGAATATTATGCCTAGCAAAATGTATATGTTGGACATCATGTGTATTATCTTGCGAACTTGTGCAACAATTTCATGTTCTTCAATATGATAGGAAATGCATACAGCTCTTAAATAAAATCGGTAAAATACTTTCACAAACCTTTTTTATCATTATATAAGATACCATATCGCTCTCTTTACAGCGTATGGCTATCGGTGAAGAGAGTTATTGTCTCTTAGTGGATAATAGGGGTCCGTGAAAGGATACCCTGTTGTTCGCTAAACGTTTAGTTTTAATGTCAATCTTAATTGAAATATGAAGTATAGACTGTACATAACAATTACACGTATACATGATTGATGTAGCTCGTAAATTCGATGTCATTGGTCAAGTCAAGTGGTCACTGGGAGAGCAGATATTGCAGGTTGTCGAGGTATGTGGAATAAGGGGATTATGGCGGCATTAGTATGTTATTCAACACTAATATTCCTACTGTAGTTAGCCAACTTCAGTTGATGAGATTGTTACAAATGACTAGACGGCCATGTTGGCGATGTATCTGCAGTGCTGCACTGTCTGTATGGAATGTTCTGTGTAGCGTGGCAGTGTGCTGGTCAGGCGAACTAACACTGGCAAGACTTGCTCATTTGTTGGCAAATTTAATTAATGGTGTGGTAACCGATATTAACAATGCGTCCGATCATGATCATGATGTCTCATATGATGGTGGTAACAACAACGGTATGTGAATGGGTTTGATAGGCCAAACTCAATATGATGATGGTGATGATGATGCTACTACTACTACTACTACTACTACTACTACTAGTACTACTATTACTACTACTATTACTACTAGTACTACTATTACTACTACTACTACCACTACTACTACTACTACTACCTAATAATAATAATCAATAATAATAAATAATAAATAATACTAATAAAACGGATTCATTCTCAAAGCGTTCTACTATCATAGGCAATGGATAAATATCCAATCATGTCACCTTCTCACCTTCTCAATTCCCAGGGGAGTATACAAATCCGAACAGCCGTTCCAGGCAATAGAATGTTAACACTCACTATTCCAATATCATCCTACTAGGTACTCATTTTACACCTGGGTGAACTTGAGCAGGGGTGGATCAAAACACTTTACCACAATGCTACAAGATGGTTCGATCTTAATAGGCAGGTTCGCTACCTCTAAACCAACGAGCTACATGTTGACTTCAACAAGCCAGCCATTACACTACTGTCTAACCATCTTCCTGGATGTCTAATAGTTGCAATGTGTGTCATCACCAATGACACTTCAATTTAGCCTTTGTATAGGTTGTGTAAGACAATCATAACTTCCAGGACATAAAGATGGAGTTGTTTACAGCAGACAATCATGCTATTCTAAATGTACGTAACATATCTAATAAAGGCTTAAATTTAGAATTCCTACGTTCGTATTCCCAAAGAAGATTAAGTTTCAATGTATTTATAGTAAGTAAATACCTTGGTGATGGTAGAAATAGCATAATAGACTTTCTTGACGTCAATAAAGCAATGGAAAATAAAACAAGTATTCTAAAACATGTTAGAACTGTAGTGAAATAGTTATACATGTTACTTCATTTGTAATTTACATATAGGATGTTCAACTTCAACCGCTCTTTTCTTGTGAAAATTAGATATATCATAAACATGCAACTGGGTATTTGAATCATACTTACGGTAGATGTACTAGCACCTGGTAATAAGTTAATGCCCGGCCATAACATACTGATTAGTGTACATCACCATTATAACATAATACTACAAGTTAAAGATCCCAAACTGATACTAAACTAATTACAACACTAAACTTCAATTATAGCAATTTTGAGGCATCATGAACATATATTTAACTTTCACGTAAGCAAAGTTGCATAAATATATTGGGAGCTACAGATATATGAAAGAGATACGGGATAGAAACAACTAACAGGTACACTATGACGTCTGTAGTAGCTAGATTGGTAAATTAGTCGGCAAAGGGCTATACTATGTAGAGCATGGCAGTAATGCTTGAACCCTGAGTGGTGGGGATTACTCAGATAATCCATGGGATATAAAGGATAGCTGGAGATAATGCAGAGCATATGTATGTACCATGTCCATCTTAATTAGATACCAATGGAACAAGTGTATATTAGTTATAAGTATGTGCTCGAATGTCATCGTTATATAATTCGACATGGTGAACCCCGTGGAGCATTTTCAGTCACATTGAAGCACATGGACTTATACTGGCCGCACACTAGCGATTTCCGGCCGATATCGGCCGATGGAAGATCGCAAGTGTGCCGACCGATCGCACAATATCTAGCATGTTTTGATATTTGGAGCACAGCACTCTAGGCGATCGAAATCCGACGAAAATCGGCGACGCGTCGGCGATGGAAATCGCTAGTGTGCGGCCGCTATTATAGAGCGGATCCAGTATGTCTGACTTGTCAAAGCCAGTCAACATAACCCTTGTTAACAGACGTAATAAAAAGAAATAATAATACAAATATCCGTCCCTTAGTTTGACGAGTAATGCATTAGTTTGCATACTTTCATCATATTCGTATGTACATATTCATAATGCACAAGAAAAATATTAATTACTGGTTCTACAGACGTACAAAGAAATATATATATTACGTTTGTTAAAAAGGGTTATTTTGACTGGTTTTAACAAGTCAGACATATTGGGTCCGCTCTACAAGTCCCTCTGCATTGCAGTATAGAGATCTTGGGCATCGCATCTCATTATATACCAAACAATTTGTTCTTTAAGAGATATTTGAATAAAGTACCATCCATAGATATGGCAGTTGGCATAGGCGTGGCAATTGGCATAGGCGTGGCAATTGGCATAGGCGTGGCAATTGGCATAGGCGTGGCAATTGGTAGGAAACAGGGTCAACACTGAGGTCAGCAATACAAGCAATAGATATACATCTTCCTACACGAAAGCAATAAGTATGATGATTATCCAAATAACAAGTAGCACAATGTTATTGTCTATTTATACTGCGGTATAACAATCAATCCAATAGTCTTTTGAAGCTTCTATCATCGACGACAGTATCTGTAAAACTAAACATGTTTTATTACTTTCTTCGTGTGCATGTTTCTATATTCGTTATGCTTGTTTGATGTTTCGCTTTGACCAAAGTTGCCAATGTTTAGAACACTACTCCTTAACAATAACTGGTCAATAAAGTGCCATACTTATGTTGGTGTCGGGAAGAGGATCAACATTGATAACCATCGTCGGTCAGAATAAGCAATGAAAATCGCAGATCCCATAACGATAAGCCATCTACCATAAACACCTATCAGCAAAGAGGCCCAGGTTTCACAGGCACCGTCCGCTGGTGATTTGCTACCCGCATATCCTACGACTATCTACTGGTTAATAGCGTGTGTAATAGCGTCCCATGATCATAGCGCACAGGTGCGTGGATGGTCCATATGGCCATCGTTGACTGTAGTCATTAGTTAATGTATGACCTATCCTAATCATAGCAAATTGATATTCTTGGATTTCATCTAAATGAAACAATTCAAACGTAATATATTACAAAATCACTGACTCTAATACTTGTTTAATGCATGACGTATCCTAATTATATCAAATTATTATTCTTGGAATTCATCTAAATGGAAAGCTATCAACTTTTAAAATACGTTATATACACATAATGTAAGCCATAGCAAATACATATTCCAACATGTCTTCAGTCATTAGTTAAGTTTCTAATTTAAACACCATTAAATGCGTATACCTAACAACTTGCATATACGAGTTAGTTTGGTAACTTGTCCTGTTAAGCACATTATTATATTCCAGCAGAGAACCATATGTTATCATGATTGGCTAAGAATCCATACACAGTTTAACATCTTGCATAGACATATTATGGCCATTGTACAAGGTAGTTCCGTATGTACATGTATATATGCATATGTAAACACCATCCAGTTTGTCAATACAACATGCATTATACATTTACATAATTGTCTCTGTCTCATAGGTATATGAATTGACATGCGCAAATTTCAGAAACCAGACACATCATACTTGCCTTTTCAGCATTGTATCTTCTTATTGCTAATGAGCAATAACGTATTAGTGAGCCAGTGATAATCCAATTAGTGTTTCAGATACCTTGGCGGAACGTTGGTGACAGAATGTGTTCCCTCACCTCAATGCCAGAAGAAACAACTGGTTTCTTCGCTGCGGGTGTGACGTCACTGAACAACAGGAACGGTGGAGTCCTGTCTTAGCTGTACATCATCTGCCGCCTAGAACTCTCAGCGCCTACTGCCTGTAGCTCCCAGAGCGTGCACTTGTGTCATCGTCCCCGGCATACGCCGATAATGAATATGTCTCTTTGTGTTATTTTTCCAGCAAATTGAAATTAATAATCGATATTTAGTATTTAGCATACGCTAGGTCGTGGAGAAGACAAGGTGTTGATCTAGATTTCTTAACATTCGAGATGTTGGGGGAATAAGACGATCATTTAGAAGATCGCAGTGCTCATTCTCATAGAACTAGATATGAAATCCTGATAGAAATCAAATATTGGGGATGTATGGGGAATATCACAATCGTTTATAGTCTGGCATGCTTGGCAGATTTCTTCTATGAATGATGGAAAGTGTTGTATTTTTAATTTTGATCAGGGCATACAGAATAAGAAGGTTACGTTTTTTGTTAAGTATTTCCCGAGATAATTTACGAAATAGGGGTGTCAATGCATTTCGTGGCAAATTCTATACGATCGCTGTGGCATATGCTCTTATAACTATTGTGTTACTAGACACTTCATATGTGGGTGGTACACGTCGTACTGGCCAGTTGTGTTACTAGATACTGTGACATGTATGTCTGGGTGGTAACATGTACGCTTGTGTAACATGATACATTGTAGTGTGAGTGGTATAATGTTCGTTCGTGTTGTCATACGTTGTAGTGTGAGTGGTACACTGTTCGTTCGTGTTGTCATACGTTGTAGTGTGAGTGGTACACTGTTTGTTCTTGTTGTCATACATTGTATTGTGAGTGGTACACTGTTTGTTCGTGCTGTCATACATTGTATTGTGAGAGGTACACTGTTTGTTCGTGTTGTCATACATTGTATTGTGGGTGATACACTGTTTGTTCGTATTGGCAGACAATGTATTGTTCAAATGCACTTCTCAGACAGTTCAAGATACCATTTTTCGTTCGTGTTACCAGATACTGTCCGTTATGTAAAGTGCACATGATAAGTGGACTTTCATACATTGCCTTACAGCCGATTTGCAGACTACGGTATTATGTCCACTAGCAATTCTATGATTAAGAAATACAATCTATTTTGCTTTCAGAGATATTTCAATCCAAATATACTTTATTGACAGAAAATACATGGCAAAAGCAAAATGTTAGAAGGGCAAACATTCATAAATAGATGTTTATGATCCGTTGTAATGTCACGAGTCTAAATACATTAAGACACATTATGTTTTTGCACATGTATAAGACGAGATTCTGTCGCAGAAATACGTGTATTCTAACAATACACCCTGTGACTTCACCTATTCAAGATATCGATTCCCTCGATGATGCTTGTGCATTGAAGTAAATGTCCACAAGAATCTGCTTAATTTAATTTGTTGAAAGCAGTAAGCTATCTAATATAACGCAACTGTGTTATACATTCTGCCATGAAGTAATTAATATAGTTGTTGGAGCAAGAACACATACATCATGTTCAAATGCACTTCTCAGACAGTTCAGGATATCTCAGAACATATTTCCGTCTACACTATAATGCGACTTTCAAACAGATACGTGTCGGATACATTCCTATCATGTATGTGTTTCAGCAGTATGAAACATAATACAATTGAGTACATGTCTATTTCGTGACGTACTCAAAATGTTAATAATTTTATCCCTGAGCATCTGAAGTCTATATGTTCTACCAGTACTCCTAGACCTGCAATGTGAGAAACAGGGAAGCAATTCAGTGTGTAATTATAGTCTGTATTCTTCAAGCAAAGATTATCTTCCGGTCTTTCTTCACTTTCAAATTAGATATGCTTACATGTAGATAGCATACTTCAGCGGATACTGTGCTCAATGGCTGTGAGCCAGAACAACCAAGAATTCGTACAAGTAACGTCTTAATACTATGTGTAATGGCCTCAATTTCTTGAAGCAAACTTGAGTTTGAGGTTTTACTCAGCTTAGATTAATCCCATTGACTCAGTGGTGTGATTATAACGATTAAAATCTCAGCTGAGTTTGAGTTTTAACTCAAGTTACAGCACTGAGTCACCGGGAGATATCTAAGATGAGGAGAGTCTCAAACTCAAGTCTGTTTCGAGAAATCGGGGCCTGGTTTGAAACGTTATACCGTCAGGCTCACGGACACGAGGGGAAGGGGGGGGGAGGGTACACAGGTGCACAGATAGATAGGCATACACTTCACAATGGCATAGGAATAATATGGATAATATCTATCTATGTATATCAATGCAATATATACATGCACAGTTTAGAGCGCCATTGTAAACCAGACACTGCATGCAGCCACGATCCAACCTGACTCCTACTGGGCAGAAACACTTGCATCCATCATCACTCTGCTGCGTGTAAACTTCGTCTCAGTTCCTCACTGCACTCAGTATGTATGTTTCACCATCATGTTGTGTACAGAGCAAATGCCACTCTGTCATAGCTTGAGAAATGGTACTGTATGTAGTTGTATGGTCTGATGCTTTGTTCAGAGGAGAAACGTGTCTGGTAATTGCGGATGCATTGAATTGTCTGCCTGTACACAAGGCAATGGATTACAGCGTTCTTGGTTTTAGAAATGTTGCACCTGATAATACAAATATTATTTCAAGAAACATTGTAAAGAGTGTTAGGTAATATTAGCAGGTTCTTATTTTCCAATTACTAAATTCTTCGGAAAACTCCAATACATCTTATTGTTTATTTTAAACAATTAAATGCTATGTAAACCATCGTAAAGAGAGATGACGTTTCGCCTGTTACAACATACTTCATCAGGTCCATACAGTAGTGTCAGTTAAACTCAATACCTCACAATGGAAAATATTCTTGTTTAGTTACGCAACTAACGTGTAGGAATTCTATTGGATACCTGACGTGCTCCATCAAAATATATTGTAGCGTGGCATGATCTAGCATAACCATTGTGTCTACTGCTGTATGCCATCAGTCACGTTATTGCTGTGTGGAGACGCAACACACGTCATTATGTGGTTGTATACATTTTAACCTGAACATTACAACTAAGACAATTATTTAAACAGATTCGTGATGTTTCTTACAGTAAACAACATTTGAAACACAAATAATTCGCTGAACGTTAATGGGTCGTGAAATGCAAGCCACATTTCATGACGTAGGGATACTGTTCTTGAAAATGAAATAGTTCGTCTTGCAATGCTCTTCGTGTGGGAATCGTCAACATCCAACCCCACAGTGGGGAGAAAGTAACGGTGTTTTGTCCGGTGGCCCAGTATGTTAATACGGTCATTATTATCTCTGTGAGAACATACACATTCTTGCTTTAGTCTCAGCTAGAAAATGACCAGCCAGAAATTGCAGACCACAGCATGCGTGTAGCATTGTCCATGTCGGTCAGCTCCACACTCAAACTGTCCGGCTTGCATTCCCGCCATCTGTTAACTTTCAAGCTGAGTGCATCCCAATATATGCCAGTATGCATAAACCATTTCATAATTTTATAAAATACCCAATACTTGTGATTACACCGTCTTAGACTGGTAAATTAAGGCATGTATATAGTTACTAATTAAGAGAATGATGAAGTAAGACGGTGTCAATTCTGGTATTCGATTCCGAATCGCTGAATTGCGAGTCCAACGCTTTACTGACAGCAAATGGGGTAACCCCGCTGGCCGTGACCAGTAGGAGCATCTTATAATATCACACCCGGCTACGAAGAGAATAGAAAAGGTAATAGACAGTCCATACGCAATGTCATTCTGGATTTACTTACATATAATGTATACACAGCCAGACAGCTACTGGAGCTGGTACGTATGTGGTTAACTGATGCTATGGTAGTGTCTGATGGATGGCTTATACCAGGGTAGTCATGTCGACAGGTAGAAGCAATAAAAACCTGCCACTGCGGTGATACCGTAATTACAATATGTAGGTGGTGTATACATGTATGTTCACTTTGAAACAGTAAATATAGATTCGAGTCAGAATGTTTGTGTATAAGGTCATGGGGGATATGAGTTATGTGCTTTCTTGTTGACCATGTTCTCCTGCTGGTTACTGATATATATGATTGAAGTATATAATGTAAACTGGATTGTCGATGTTTAGTTTGTAAACTGTTCGCAATATAACCGCATGAATGGCTGTAATGCCGCATGGTCACGTATGTCCAAGACATGTACATATATACCATGAAATAGAACACTTCATCATCTATATCGTTATAACTCATTATCTATATCGTCATTGCAATTATACTGAATCATAAGTTATCGTTGATCCATGAAGAACAGAAAAGTAATTACTTAAGGATTTAATGAGATTGGTAATTGGTTCTAAAAGAGCAAGACAGGATGTTTTAATCACCAAAGTAATCTATCTTGTATGAAATTCCTGATCACTTAAAACATGCAATTTAACATAGATCTTTGACGAAATAATTCTTGACCCATAACACAATTGTGACGTTGACCTAATTTCGTGTTTTCTGATAGCAGAGGAAAAGTGAATAATACAAGAGCGATAAGTTTCTAACAGGCCTTGTGATACACGGGACAAAACCATCAACATCAAATAACTCCAGTGATGTTGTGGAGATTCTTGTCGTTGTAGTCGGAACCTAATTAGCGCCTACACTGATAGTCAATCTGAAGATAGTGCTAGGCTTGGTTAGCGAGAATCCGGTGGTATTTCATACGAGTAAGTAGCGATCTAGACTTGCATTATCATCATCATCATCATCATCAGAACTGTGAAATATATGTACATGTAATATATGTACATGTACATGCATACGCAGATATTATGTGTTTTATTACATTGAACGTCAGTAACTCGAAATCCAGATACGTCATGTTCAATTAGGAAATATAGACTTGGAAATATATTAGGTTTGTGTTGTTTCATGTTGTGAAATGCAGAACGTGCAATGTAGGCCTAGCAAGGCTATCACACTGTCAATAACATATTATGCTTAATGCATGTATAATCCAGTTCATTTAGATATGACTGTGCACCATGATTGTGCAACATGACTTCTAACATTACACGTTGTTAGACAACCATTACAACTTGGTCTCCTATAGACAAATCTATGCCAGTTATAAGAGCAGGTCTAATTTTGTGAGTTTCAGTAGATCCTCAATATAGCGTGACATACATTATATGAACATGTAAAAGTCAGATTAACCGGAAGCCGAGTGCTATTCACATAGTGCGTCAGTATATGGTCGGATCTTATAATTAGACTGTTCAGAACATAGACATGCATTACCTGTTTCGTGTGTCCTATAATAACACCCAAATGTCACAGACAGACTTACATCAAATGAACTTATTTCTGTATATAAAACTTCCTTTAATACATGTATAGGGCAACTCTTACCTAAACAGACAACGCTTTCGTCGTAATACAGATCCGCGATTCCATGAGCATATAAATAAAGTATACTTACTGATATGTCAATGTAGTCATAGAAGTGCGTTGTCGACTTCCCAATACGTAGAAGCTCCTAGATCCTAGATCCTAGAACATATACAGTCTGATACAGTCTGAGTCAGGGGTTCACTCTTTTGTTCACAGGATGTCAGTAATGGTGAGTTATGTCAGTGCTGGCAAATTGTTTCAGTCGAGGGATTCCTTCAGACATGGTCATTTGTTTCCTTCATGGTCCCACGAGCTACTTCCGGTAAAGATTTACAAATCCACTAAATGAACACTAAACCCCAAATGTATCCGAATATGAAACTCATCTTTGGAGAGATTACCGGAAGTCGACCGAGTTTCAAACTCTGATGCGCTAACTACCTTGCTTTGCTACACGCCCCTTTCCAGTTTAAAAATGCATGAGGAAATCGCAACGTCATCATACATTTAAACACATATATTTACAACATACACTCTACTTGAGCTTCAAGAGGTTGTACACTGGGTACTGAAGGCAGGCTGCCTCCTAATGTTCCATCTTTAGCACTTACAATGGCATGCACTGTACTACAAACGATCTCATCAGGGTACTGGAGATATCTTCTCACGTAATATGTAAGATGACCACAGTTTTGCATCCATACTATCCAGAACGTATGTCTGTTCCGACTGACATAGAGAAAGTCTATCGTTCAGCTGTATGACTGGCATAGAGAAAGTCTATCGTTCAGCTGTATGACTGGCATAGAGAAAGTCTATCGTTCAGCTGTATGACTGGCATAGAG
>JAUTBV010093374.1:0-17713 GCA_032361325.1 Lepetodrilus fucensis | reverse complement strand
GAGAGAGAGAGAGAGAGAGAGAGAGAGAGAGAGAGAGAGAGAGTTAATAACCATCTGAGATGCTTATGATTGGGGCTATAACCTGCCACACGAGTCCACAAGAACTACAAGAATGTTAACTTTACATTGATGCTCTCCTGTGAAACTGTTTTTAACATCGGGAGATCATAGAATCCAGATCAGAACCATTGGTTTTGAAGTGTCATGTAGTGTGATCACAGATGTAGTGTGCTGCAATAACCAATCAATGACACCACATCTCTTTTCCTGAATTAGCCAATAGCACCCAATCATCCTCAAACAATAGCTGATGAAACCTATCAACCTCCACGATCCCTGATGATATTTACATAGAGACTGAAGAGTGTGCGATGGAATGCACAGCCTTGCTTAACACCAATATGACACTTGATAGGGCTAATGGCACCAGGATGGGCTTTAACCCTCTCCATGCTGGATTAGGCACAGAGACAGCTCTTTAGGGGCATATCCAGCTGCCTTCAGCAGGGAGAGGGTTAATCATACATGAGAACATTGGAGAGTACATGCTGCCCCAAATGAGGGATGTCTTTCCTTTGATATCTTGCAGTTGTAGCTAATATCCCAGTTCATCATTACCTGTAGGTCACCAATGCCAGATGCAGAATTCTAAGCTAGTACTACAAAGTGACGACCTTCTTTCATGGGTGAAAGTGAAGTAATCTATTGTGGGCTTTACAATGATATACAAATTTCAATGCATATGGGGGGGAAACACGTGGAAACTTAAATTCTCATTCCCCCCCAGGTATTAAAATGAAAATATTTTAGAATTTATTTACATGTCAAATTATTTGGAGAACATATTTCAATGGGATACTTTAAGCTTTACAGAACCCCAAACCAGTCACGGAATATTATCTCTACCATAATGATCTCTGCCACAGAAATACTGATATATTCCAACATTATACAGTATCTGCTGACCAATACCAAAACACACAAACATGTCTGTTTGTCCAATGTCCCTAGATCCCTCCCTCCTCTGCTGGACCCCTCTGACCTGGGTCAATGGGTGGGTGGCAAGCTCATCAGCCGCTAATTGCAGATCCAACACACTATAATCAATGGATCCAATTACTTACAGAGAAAACATGGCTGGCCGGAGAAGGTGGACCTCAAAACTTCAAGGGAACAGCGTTGAAAGGAGTCCATAAAAGCAATGAGGGAAACTAGCATATTGGTCTTGAATATGAAAAGGTAGTAGCACACTGAGCTGGCAAAATAATTGCTGGTCGATGGATGATTATGTGATGGATAATTATTGGTTGAGGTATAATTGTGAATATATTCAAAAGATTAAATGAATATGGAATCCTTTAACATTATAGTAATCTTTAGAATCTTCAAGAACTTAACAATATTTGAAATGAAAGTCCTGGAAAATATAATACTCTTGGAAGTTCATATATATTAGTATATTTATAAAAATAAATAAAACAAACATAAAAAAAAACCTATCTATAATTAAATCAACGTTGGCATAATACAGACATCATCAGTATATTTATATTGCAATCACAACAAGAATACCAGTTTATCACATAATATACTAGTGACATAATATCACAATCACAATGAGAATACCAGTTTAACTGCATTTAATTTCTTTCTTTTTTTTTTAAATTGAAAAAATACATACAAATATTTCATTAGGACATCATGCACCGAGATTAATAGTAAGCTGACAGTAAGCTGGCAGAAGCAACGTGATGCTCTCACAGGGTTATCTGCAGGCTCATTACAAGAGTACTTCCCCTCCCAGGTTATCTGAACAGCAACCCCCATATCGCCACCACCACCCAGCCAATGGACTTCCTAAACAACAGATCAGTGTTTAATTGTCCAATTAAGCCTGCACTCAGTGTCACCGCTTCAGCACTGGTCTACGATTCCTGTGTTGCTAACTATTCATAACATGCACTCAACAACGCAATACCTGAATCAGAATTGTATAGAACATACAAAATCAATGAAATTCAAATGAATTTCAATAAAACATTAGCTATCAAATATCAGAATGCATCATATATATACAAATCGATGAAATTCAAATGAATTTTAATAAAACATAAGTCATCAAAAGAATGGAAATTTCCGTAAGTGTGAAGTAATTCTAGACCACATAGATGTGTTTGTTGATAATTTTTACTTTAAAAATATTATTGTAAATAATTGAAAGGCTTGTTGCTTAACACCACAGCAGGAATCTCTCACCTATACACTACTGCAAATAAAGATCAAGATCCGATTTTATCACGTTCATGTTATAATGGCACAAATTGTCATTCAAAAGCACAAGACGGCCCATCCAATTAAGACGCCAAAGCCTGGATGTGTACACTATCTTTACACCTGAATCATCAAACCAATGTTATATTTACCAATCAATTGAGCAACGGTACAGTTGGTTGTATCAACACGGATGACAATCGATTGCGACAATTACAAGAACCAAATTGATCGTCCTCTGGTTGATTGTTAAGTAAACCTGATCGGTGCATTAATATAGACCTCACATGAAGACATTCCACACTCAAACACCCAAGTAAGCTGATCGTTAATTTTATACTCAACATGACGAAATCTTCAAATGCGATGAAATATTCATGACAACACCAGCTCAAAAACATCACATAAAGTACAGATATCTTGGCCATTAGTAAATACAGTGAGTGAGTGAATATGGAGTTTTAACATCGCTGCGGGAATCTTCCACCCATTTGCAATGATAGTAAATACAGAAATAAGCTTCAAGATACAATCCAATTGAATTCCATATTGCCATCTTCTGCTGACCAAATTTCTACATTTGATAGATATGTTTGCAAATGTCAAGCCACATTTGGAAGACATTCCCAGTCATTATTTCCATAAAACAAGTGTCAATGTCACAATTTAACTCAAAGCCAATGCAGCCATTCCACCATTAATACTCTGCAGAACTGATAAACATCAAAATGACAACTAAATCAGCTGTAATGACAAGGAAAATTTGTCCAAAGTGAAAAGCGACCAGATAAACAATGTTTATGGAGAGTCTGACAATGTGAGGACTGAAGCCGATTCCCGCGGGGTCAGGGTCATTACTGGCGCCCCCCTGGGGCCGGAGGGGATCACTAGGGGCCAGGAGACATGGTCAGTGTTATGACTAGCACTGGTCCGAGCAGTCCGGCCACATAAAACACCAGTCACTGGTCACTTGAGGGGACATCAAGGAATGGTCTGAAGGTCATAGTTCATGACTTTTGAACCCAAGATACAGGCTGGAGTTGCATTGTAAATGGTGGCGACAAGATTACAATTTTGGTAGATGTTCTTTCTTTCCTTGTTCGTTTTGTTTTGGGGTCTAGAGCTACTTTTCAGGATTACTTTGCTCATATTCATCTTTTCAGCTTGCGGCAGGAAGAAACCTGCAATACCACTGCATTAGTGCTGCAGTAACCCTGCAAGAACTGGATGGTACTAATAAACCAAGGATGATATCTGCACTACAAGAATTCAGACACTGAATGCTACCATGACTGCATTGGAAATATAACCTCTGCAGATATTGATGCCAGACAGGATATGAACCTGAAGCTGTCACAGCCAGGATTTATAACATCTGCATACATTGATGCCAGACAGGATATGAACCTAAAGCAGCAACAACCAGGATGTATACCATAAAGAATACACTCATCAAACTTGATACAGACTCGCACAAACCAAACAGCCTCATTTTACATACAGTACTCCCATTTCCTACAACAAATGACTTCAAAATAAATAGTGTTTCCAGGTTATCCCAAACAACCCCCAGCTTTCACATAAATCAGCTGGCCATTATCAGCTACTATCTCTCCACCAGCCTGCAGGTCACAGACCCCTTGCTGGTCAGAAAATTCTGGCCAGTCTTTGATGGTCAGTACCTAGCCAGAGGTGGTCCTAATACCACAACAAGACACTGCACCAATGCAAGGTAGTCTAGGACATGTTTTGATCACAGGACCAAATGAACAAGGAAGGCCTAATCAGATTGTTTTCTGCTAAAATGATCTTGCTGGTCACCAGAAGAACCGAGACCAATGCACCAATTATATGTATTTCTATCAGAGAACCAAATGAACAATGAAGACCATAATCAGATTATCCACCATTAGAAGATCTCCACTGTGATGACAAGCTCCATTAGAATGATCTTGCCAGACAGCAAAACGTAGACTACAGAAACCACTGCACCAATGACATGTTTCGATCAGAGGACCAAATGAGCAATGAAGACCTTAATCAGATCACCCACCATTACAACGATCCTTAAAAAACCCACCCACCATTATTATGATTTAAGAAGCATCCCTTATTACATCATTTCATCAGCTAATTACTGCCCGCCATCAACCTGTCCCAGGTAGAAATCAAAAGCCCCAATGCTCTCGTCTGTTCCGGATCTATCGATACCTATTCTCCAGGGACGTATGATCCCACTACACAAAGTAAATGTCCCACAACCATTGGCAACTAAATGCTTCTGGATCCGCATCTAAACACCCTGGTCTTGATGAGGCTTTGTGTGTGTGTGTGGGGGGGGGGGGGGGGATTACATCATGCAAGGACCTTCTGGGTCTCTCTGTGGATCCAATTCACTGGGAACAGTGGATCCGATTTCCTGGGCCTAACACAGGCCAGGTGCGGATCTTCCTACAGTGTCATAAACACAGTAATCTCTCTCCGTTTCTGATCAATACGAAACAAAAACGGGATTAAGAACTATCAGTGTACGAGGCTTCCACTAATGGACTGGTGTTGTATGCCTCGGAACAAGAAATGACATGGCCTGCTAAGTAACATTTAATCACCGAGATATCAGCACCAACATTAATACGGCTAAATGAGACAGATACACTATGGGCAGCAATTTTCTTAATTGACTATTAAGAATATAACCATTACGGAAACATTGTATTGTTAATAATGGCAAAATCTGACATACAACTGGAGGATAATATATTACATTGCTTGCCCAGTGCAGAGCTTTACGTGGCATTCAATATATTGAACAGAAACAAATTATACAAACAGTGTGTTAAATGGAATTGGGATGTTTAATTAAATTAGTATTTTGACAATGTTAAGACACTGTCCACCAAATGACCTTACGATGAGCCTGATGGAATTTGTTCAAGGTTATTTCCCCTGTATACTAAATATCAGATAACTCAGACCCTAATAGCAAACATGTGATGATCAAACTTAGCAAACATGCCATAATAAAACCTAGCAAATATGTGATGAGTAAATCATGTGATATATTTTTGAGATCATGGCAAACACGTAAAAAGTCAATTTAATCCACATCGCCTACGACATTATTAATAAATATTAAATAGCCATCGAGAAGTGGACCATACCAGATTCTTCAGGGGCAAAAGCAAATCTTAACAATGTCTCGTCGTTCTCTTAATAAATATTCTAGGGGCACATATTCCTGGAAATATTGTCAAAGAAGTCGCTGAGCCTAAGGATAATAGTTCACAATTGTATATCACTTCCTGTCTGCTCTGCGGCCACTAATTTGACAGAATTGACTCCATTTCTCCAATGTGATCACTCTCCCAAACGCTATTAATCTGTTCTCATACATCATGCTGTAAACGTATCATTTTAAGAATGAAAATGTGTTATTAATAATAAACTTGGACAAAGTTCATGTAATGCATATTTCCATTTTTAAATTATTCTTCTTCTTGAAAAGTACCTTACATATAAATTAGATTTCATAAATATAACATTTTCAACATGGTGATTGTAGAGTCAAACTTCACAAACATATTTCACGCACACGTGCACAAAGTTTTGTTGTTTAACATAAATTGATAACAAAATCAACGATGAAACTATGCAACTGGTGAGATGTTCAAACAAACTGACAGACAGACAAACAGACAGACTGACAAACATTACACGCCCTGTAACAAAATCTAGTTCGCAGAACGAGATTCAAACACGGACTTCACAATCAACGACACAAGAATTCACAATCAACGACACAAGAATTCACAATCAACGACGTGTCGAACATTTAAGTGAGAACAAGCAACAAGGGGGAGATAACCACAACAAAATGCTACACAGGGTGCAGGTGGACAGTCACATGCAATGGAGGAAGACGCTCACAACTAAAATAATCGTAAAACCAACGAAAAATCGGCAAAAATTGTCAAACTAAAAAGTGGCCAGCACAAATAATAAGAGGGGGATAACGAGACTAACCCATTTCTCCTGTTGTCACCTGGATAGGTTTGCTAGGCCGGCCTCGACCTACGTTTTTCATCGCGATCACTCGGAATTCGTACACTGTATAGGCGTTCAGTCGTCCAATCCTATACACAGTTTTCCTAATATCGGTTTTCTCCTTATACACGGCTGCGGAATCGTACACAGGTTTGTATTGCACGATATAGGACAGATCGCTGCCTGAAGACGACGGCTCCCACGACAATTTGAGGGACGTCGCCGTGACATCGGACACCTTGAGTCCTGATGGCGGGGTCGGGAGTGCTGTAGCAAAGGTGTTAGATGTGTCAAGAGGAAGCAGGAAAACGAAGCATACTAAAATCCTTGGCAATAATTTGCACACAATGTTTACGTCGTCACGACGTTTGAGCTCCATTTTGTATTCTCTTTGGACTTGAACTCACACCCTAGAGCATAGTGAAACAGTGCAGTGGATGGACTGACGGACAGCGGAAAGAAGGGACAGACAAGGCGTCGAGGGAAGTGTCAACTGTGAGGTGTGCAGATCAGAGATGATTCCCCAGTAATGATATTTTTCGATAGGAATCCAACGTTTTCGAACATCAGAGAAGACGTGAGTCGTGAAACACAAGCAAGAGAAGCAGTGCTGGCAGAGCACCAAGACTCTAACTGAGAATATTGCTCAACACATGCTGCTACCAGCCTGAGGAAAAACACACAGCCGGGACTAGAAAGATGTGAGTAAATATATCCTGTACAACGTGTAGTTGTTCCGGTACGGAGAGAAAAAAAAACGAGCACAGAAAAAGAGTGAAATTAAATTAGGAGGTAAAATATCCGGGCAGACACAGATTTCTTAATCCAAAGTTCGGTGATGGTTCGTAGAATCAGCAGACAGCCAGGCAGTCAAGTGTCCACAGAACCACTGTGAGATTTGTCTCAACTTGTTGGTCGTTCTTTAGGTAGTATAGTGTTATCCCAGCCCTTCTCAAGCTCCAGGGTCTACCGGCTTCAACTGTGAGTAATCCATGCCAAGCCGTACACATAAACAGTGGTCATTCTGAGTAGTGTGTAAGTGTGTGTCAAGTGCCAAGTGCAGTTCATACAGAGAAACTTAGGACTGTTCCTCACAGAGAACTGTCCTGTTCACCAGTCACAGACAGAGTGAGAGAGAGGCTGACATTCAACAGGGAAAGGCTCATACCAGTGATGGTGCTATAAATACATTTACTGTGGTGTACCATGGAACTGAGGGGAACCCATCAGCATCTGAAGAAGGCTAGAGTTTCCCTCAGAGCTGGTGATAAGCATATAGTATCTACAATGTTCCTTAGTGCTCGCTCATTGGTCGAGTGACCTGTCAGTCAGGGAGCATGGCATGGCTCCGCCTACTTACATTGTTACCAAGGAAACATGCTGCCCAACTCAATATACACAGATTGGCAACATAAATGATAAGCTGGAGAAAAGGAGAAGGGGTTTAAGAGAACGAGTCCAACCAAACGACCATTAGATCCACAACTAAGGCAGACTAGTAAATGCAACACATGAGGAAGAAACAAAATATGGATGGTTTATA
Source organism: Lepetodrilus fucensis (assembly GCA_032361325.1). Lineage (NCBI taxonomy): Eukaryota > Metazoa > Mollusca > Gastropoda > Lepetellida > Lepetodrilidae > Lepetodrilus > Lepetodrilus fucensis. The sequence continues at coordinate 9,855 of JAUTBV010093374.1, read as the reverse complement.
AACAACTGGGTTGCATTCATGCATCTGTTCAAGCCTAGATCAGGGGGGGATCAATAACGCGTAATGCGGGGAATGCGGACTGCTGATATAACCACATATCATATAGTATTTATAATATCTATCAGCGGCCTTTGGGATTTCACAGCGATACATAATTAATCATTAGCATCTTCACAATACAGTCCTGTTTTTTGCTTCACAGTTCAAATAGTCCATCTTCACTAGCTGCTGGTCGTGACAGGAATTTACTGCACTGTCGCAAATTACATTTCACCTTTTCCGCAACGTAACGCACGTCCTGTATTGATTTGCAAGCTTGACAGTGTGTCAGGTCTCCTTGTAAAGTGACACATTTTGCTCTTCGAGCATTATCAAACACAAATAGCATTGAAGGCTTATGAAATAGCGCTATGGCTCTTTCACACCACTGCCTTAAAACTATTCGAACAATCAATCTTGGTAAAAATTTGAAAAAGATATACGCAACTTTCACTGTAGTGAAGATGGACTTTTTTAAGAATGAAAATAATGAATTTTGATGGATAGATATGATGTAGCTTGGATGACATGAGTGTAATGTAGAGACCCAGTCAGGGTAGAAACTAAGGTTAGTGTGAGGATGAATGTCCTAATTTCATTGTGTACAATATCTACATGGCACGTGCATGAGTAGTGCAGATACAGGGTTATCATTGTGTAGAATTGTCACGGTTGTCATTATGTTAATTATGAAAAAATTGTTAAATCATGTTTGTTGTTGTGAAATGACTGAATCGAAATGATATTTAGTCGAAAGATATTTTCAGGCACATGAATTAAATCATCTTTGGTGTTGTTAAATGCCTGGATCAAAATGATTTTTATTTAACCGCATGAAAATTATATTTATTTAAAAAAACTTTTCCCCCATGAATGTGAATTGATATCTTTTACAACCAAAATGCTATAAACTTCACAACATTAAATATATCATGCAAAATTAACAACGAAGCATGTTTAATTTTTTTCTTCTAAAAATGATTTCTAATAATATACCATTTATAACGTCAGTATTTCACAATTTGACGACAATACCTCTGGCATTCACGACAAGGCACACCACCAAGAGTTAAATTTGTTCTCTTACCTTCCACGATAACCTGAGCCATAGCCTCGATGTTTCCCAGATCCGACGACGCGATGCACGTGTAATTTTTCGACTGGCGGACATCTTTGAGTTGCAGGATATTCCGGCCAATCGGCAGGTCGTCCTCATCCGTCAGCTCGCGGGCGCCTTCCCGCCATTTCACAAATGGCATCGGAGATCCCACGGCGACGCAGGTGAGGTTGACATCCGACCCAGGCATGACCTTCATGTCCTCAGGTGGGATGGAAAAGTGTGGAGGAACGCGCCGAACTGAAAACACAAACGAGACATTTAATATTATGTTTTAGTTTGTTTTTAAGAGCCACTTTCAAGATTGTTTTACTTGAATTATGGTGACAGACTGAAAACAAACCATGAACATTTATATTTTAGGAGATTTTGATTGATTTTTAAGAGTAACTTACTTTCAAGATACATATTGGTTATATACTGAAAACAAACCATGAAAATTCACATTTTAGGAGGTTTGGATTGGTTCTAAAGAGCCACTATCAAGATTGTTTTATTCATATCTTGGTTATAAACTGAAAACAAATCATGAACAATTACAATATAGGATGTTTGGATTGGTTTTTAAGATGTATTTCATTCATATTATCATATACACACAAGCTCATCAGTATGACACGAAGCATGCAACACCAATAGCCTCGCATGTTGCAGTTGACCTGCACGCAGTGGCTTGAGCTGATTAATAACAATCATAACTGCACTGCGACAGAAATAACCACATAAATATATAGTTACTATTTACCAGCTTTGGTTACTTGAGTTATTGATTTAGTGAACCAATGCTTTAATTGGTATTGTGGTATGTAATACCCATGCAGTTTGTTTACCATTGGGATCTCTACCCATTAATTAATAACAGTAATAATTATTAATTAATAACAACGGTAATACTAATAGTAGTAGAATAGTAATTGTGAGGATTTGTAATGGGCAATAAAAGAACACATTAATGCAAGCTCAAGATGCTTGTTATGCCATCAGTTATAATAATGTCGACATAACACAATATCTATTTACAATAGAGAAACTAGCTTCAGAAATAGCTTGCACATATTGAAACATCAATGTACATATTAGATAAATTTGAGTTTATTTCTAGCACTGATGACTCTATTTACTCCAGCGCTTTATTAAGGAGTTGGCTCAGCTTGGATACAAATCACCCCGCTTCAATACACAGCACACTGGAGTTTTATTATTTTCACACACAATGTTTCTCATACACTATATCACCATCAACTATCCATTATAGAAAATCCATTTTGTTTACATGTGTCAGCTTCATGTAGGCCTATATATTGTATATACATGCATACGCGCGTATACACGTAGTTGAAACTGTGCCAGAGGCTTTCAGAGAGATAGCAACGGGAACAGCGAAGATTACACCAGGATTCTGAATGATTTTTTCTCCACTGCCTTCACCAACTGCTGAATGGAGAACAATTACTTTGGATAATTGGGTCGTTTATTTCCTGGATTGCTTATTGGCATGTCGTCATGAGGACAATTTAACACTGTTTGTTTTGTTGATGGGCTTTGAACCACTTTTAAGATTATTTCGTTCGTATTTCGGCTGGTTTGTTTATTGCAGGAAGACACTTGCTACACCTGCAGGATATAGTGTTGCTGTAAACTTGAATAGTTGAGCCCTTCAGCTTTTTTTAAAGTAATTAATTCACTAATTATTTGGTTTGTCAGTTAATAGCAACATCTGCAGGATGTAGTGTTGCGGTAAACTCAGTAAACTAAATACACCCGATACTGACATTGTTAAAAATGCACATTTACTTAATTGGTATTGCACCGCAAACAAATCCATCCAAATGCTTTCTAAACAGCAACAAACTGTCAACCGCAAATCATAAATCATCAAAGTGAGTCTACAAAACCTCATAAATCCTGCCATTTCAAAAGGAATTTTGCACTGATAAGCAGGGATGGAACGATATGGTGCCTTAGTGATCAACAAATTTCAGCTCTTTTGATGATCTTATCATGAGTCTGCCTCTCCCTTCATGAGTGCACCAGGCTCCCCTATTGGTCAAACTGGATCCCAGTTGTGGGTCCAGACATCTGCGGGTCCAGGTATCTGTGGGTCCAGTGTCCAGACATCTGTGGTCAATTGTGGGTCTCGGTCATATGCTAACATTAAGTAGGCTTAACGCCACCCACGCTCCAGTCTCCAGACCTTCAATGGGTTTAATGGTGCTGCTTCCAATCTAAATTATTTGCCTGCTGCCTTCCTTGAATCTTAATACTGGCCTCACATATGAAATACTTCTGATATTGCAGTCATTTTATCTATTTTAATAAATAATTGCGGTCACAGTTTATCTATTTTGGTAAATAATGTCAGAATGAACTATTATACATGTATTATGTGCATACATGTAAAATAACATATTATTTATTAACATTTTACCAAATTACCCTGAAATAGCCAATACTAAGACTGCATACAAGTATGAAGCTCGTCTAATACAAAGAGTATCCCTAAGTGCGGGATATTATGTACGACATCTAAAGACACTCGGTTAATAATCTCTATATATCCGACGTCAAGTTACCGCCATGGAAGCATATAAATAAACGTGAGACCTTTGAAAATGTGAAATAGTGATTGTCCATGTATGTTTTGTCTGCATTACAATATAGCCATTTAGGCTTAAATACACAGGGCATAGTGGAATTGCTCATGTCCAGTAATTAACAGTAATGTTACATATATTTAGGTGAGTTTCAATGCAAAACAAACTTTTACATTTTCGAATTTCGGCACATATATAATGTGGACGGCGCTCTTTGCCCCACTTTAAAAAGTATCACCATTATCCCCTATAATGTACTTTAAAGATCACGTTGCCGACCACTCCCAGCATGATCATCCTCGAAACATATTTGACGGAGGTTTTGAGAGAGAGAGAGAGAGAGAGAGAGAGAGAGAGGTGGGGGGGAAGAGAGGAGGAGAAATCAAATAAAATTAACATTTAATTAGGCTACCATGATTGAGAGAATATATATATTTTAAAATAAAATTAATTTACATGCTTTCTCAGCTGTTTTCTGTAGTTCTAGATAAGAAACCCCAAGACTTCACACAGTACGTTATCAGTAGATGATGTAACGAGCTGTATTTGATCCCAACAGCGAAGAAGCGATTCCGCTCAACCAATAACATACTATTTGCAAACACTGCGTGAACATAATATGCAGCAAAGGTAGTCAACATGCACAGCTATCGTACACCACATTAGTGTCGTACAACATCTGATTAACCACATTATTTCTCAAATAGAGATGAATACGAACAGTTCTCATAATACATGGTATGTACACTATCGATGAAACGTCAATTTATTATCAGAAATGTTGAAATAGAAACGCAAGTCGCTATCCGTCTCACAGCTGTCTCAGGGCTTTAGTTTTCGTGCAAAGGTGGAGGACAGGGGACGCGGTATTTCTTTCTAACAAATCTGTTGATTCTAGATCTGAAAATGTATCCACGGTTCCACAGTGATATATGCTTCAACATAGTACCAAAATATTCTATTGTAATTACCGCTTTCACGAATATTTCACTTTTAGAAGTTGTCTGGTTACTTGGCTGTTCCGATGGCGATGGACATCGGTAAGGAAAACAAATAAAAATTAAATATGAGTGAAAACGGTAATTACAATCGAATATGTTGGTGCTTTGTCGAACTATGTAACATAATGGAACAGTGGATACATTTTCAGATGGAGAATCAACTGATTTTGTAGAAAAATACTGCGGCCCCTGTCCTCCACAAGTACACCCCAGTGTCTTCCCCCTCCCCACCCACACCCACACATAAGTACACCCCAGTCATTTCACCCCTACTTGTAATGTATCATTTCACCCCTACCATATATACCTTAACCCCCACCATATTTTTTTTAGATATATACTTTCACCCCGACCTGTCACCATATTTTTTGGAAGTATAATTCACACCCACTATTTCTTTAAGGTCTCCGTCTTAATTTTTGATGGACGTACACCTTCTAGTTATTTAAGGTACGTTTCGCCCCATACCCAAAATTACTTACTTTACAATTTGTCTATGGATGTACGTTTCGACCCACTATAATTTCCATTCATCCATTCAATATTGGTTTATTTTGGTTTGTATCCACATTTTTCTTTAACAGAAGTCTCCTTTGAAGCAGAAGTGTTTGATCGACTGTGCTATTCATCATGTGACAAAGTATTTCTTAAGTCTGATGACAGTACGGTTACGATTTATATACTGTGTTTGTATACAGTTACTAAATACTGATCCGGATTACTAGCACAACTATTTTTGTTTCAGACCTTATCTACCAACTGAGATTTGTTTAAGGAATGGAAGATGGAAAAGTCGATATGTCTACGACGATTAATTTATCAGCTGCTCAAGTGCAAACGACACTATGTAGGTATACAATACACTGCAATACACATAATAAGTAACGCCACGTAATTGCATATTTTTATTTGATCTTATTTACAATAACAATGCCAACAAGCATACAATTATGATCATTTATTAAAAATGACAATCGCTTTCAAGCCTTGTTAGATTGCATTACACTTACAGTTTACCACTGTTTAAACAGAGTGAATTTAGCAAAGACATTTAGCCTATCGGTCTACTGCTAATGTCACTTAGTGCTATAAGTATATTTATTTATACTTTCTTGAAACAGTCGCAAGCTGTGTCAGAAAACATCCCACGTATCACAGTTCCGCAGAAAATGGTGGCAAGGATCAACAAAGTGAAAGAGTTACAGGCAGAACGGGCCTTGCAGAAACGTAGAGCGCCCAAGTTCAAGTCACCACTGCTGATATCGTGCAAGCGTCCCGAGTACAATCATCACAAGGGTCAAACGTACAGTGAGTTTAACCCCAAAGTTTTGGCGTCTCATGGATGGAAACACAACAAGTCGGCTGGAGATCATCTTACTCTGATGCCATATAAAGAGGTTCGTTTACAGTCTTACAACAGGGGCATAGCTACTATAACCACTGATAACATGATAACTTAGCCCAGAATGTATATGCCTGCAGATAATTTTGTCTATGACTATCTCCTGTTTGTCCTTGTATATTTCAACAAATTTTATAAAAAAAAATAAAAAATGGATGACACAATTATGGCAATTATCTTGCCATAGATTCAATAATACTGTATCTAGTGGATGATTCCCTCAATAATGTAGCAATATTATTTACTAGTAACATGAGAAGACATACCATAAATAGGGAATCTAACATGAGTGGTAAAACGAGTCGGTAAAACTACGATTTTAATAAATTCAGTTTTAAATGAACACGAATATTAGATTCTATTTATCACATACCGATAACTGTAGAAAAGACAGTAATATCTATTTTAAGTTGCAAAAAACTCTTTTAGGTAGCCATGAAGAAGTCTGAAGTAGTGATGTTATGTCTGTGACATCGCAATAGGAGCTGCAAGTAGACACAATATCCGGTGACATAAACTGGTCAAAAATCTAAATGCGCAAAAATCCACTGTCACGTCACAAACAATCAACTGTCACGCCACAAACAATCTACTGTCACGTCACAAACAAATGTCACGACCATGACATATTTCACCTGTCACCGGAAATAACATTAGACTAGACTTGCACTTGCTATATATATGGATGACATCACGTCTCTTGATGGCATTGTTGTTGATCACATGACTACAATCATTTGTATCTGCTACAGGGAACCAGTTTTTAGCTATCCTATCATTTGTATCTGCGGCAGGCAAGCAGTTATGTTATTGCACTAGTGCGAATATTTATTATTTATTGAATGGTTGTATTGCACTCTCAAACTCTAAGTTATATGATAATTACTCTAATTATTCGAACAGAAGAAAATAATAAAATTTGGGGCCGTTCGAATTATTAGAAAAATACTAAAATTGAAAATGATCGGTGTTCAAATATTTAGGGACAATTTGTATGCCTGTGTCCAAAAAATAAACAATATTACTACAGTACATGTATCTTTTTTTTTTTTTTCTTTGAACATTTTATTTTTTTCAGCTATTAATTTAGGTGTTCGAACTATTAGAGGGTTCGAATAATTAGAGTAATTATGTTAATAACAGATTGATCAATAAGCTATTGAATGCCATATTGTTTGCTGTTCATAACAGAACCCATCTCTAATTGGAGAAAGTGAAAAGCAGAGTTCCTTCGCTGACTTTGCCTTGAGTGAGGATATACTGAACAGTGTGGAGCGTCTTGGTCTGACGCATCCGACGTACATTCAGGTAATATACATTAATCAAATGAAACAGGACCACTGCCGATCCTGGGGTTCGAACCCGAATTGCTGGATTGCGAGTCCAATGCTTTTTGTCGACTTTGAACCCCAACTTTGAAGTAAACCAAATGTCTCAATTATTGTTTCAGAAAATCACAATACCCAAGATCTTGCAAGGAACAAATGTGCTGTGCGCCGCAGAAACAGGTATGTAGTGTGATTTATAGTGTGATTCAGCTTCCTTTGGGTTACCTCCCTTCCTTTCAGTATCTGATCGTCGCAAATGGGTGAACGATTCCCGCAGGAATGTAAACTCCATAATTACTCGCTCATTCCAGTAATGTATTTGTTGTTGGAACACACATGGATTGATGCATTGCATCCCCACTGATAATATTGGCTTGAGCGAGGACAATTGTTATTCTTAGTAGATCTAATGCCCAGTACACACAGTGGTACGACTGAGATACAATTATTGTCTAATACTGTATACTGTAAATTAATGTGAGCAGAATATTAATTGGAAAAATGCGACCGCTGTATTGTCGCATTAAATTGCTGTGCATTAAAGGTAAGTACCAGAGAAAAACATGGATGGAGACATGACCGTTTGCATTTCATTGGTGTCGCATTTACGTCTAAAATATATAGGTCGCATTAAATTAGTGATGCATTAATTTCGTGATTTACAGTACATGATGTATGTGTGAAACAAGCAAGACTGGCAGTACTAAATTAATTGAGTCATTTACGCCTGTGCGATACTTCGACCTGATAACACGGTTGAGCTTCACAATATTTGTAGTTCAGTTGTAAATGTGTATAGGTATTACTTAGATTAATAAATGTGTTTTTCTATTTCTAGGTAGTGGCAAGACCCTGGCCTATCTGTTGCCAGCACTGGAGCTGATAAACAGACAGAAACTGCAGTCCCCGGGTCAAGATCGTGACAACACGCCACGTGCCATCATTCTCGCCCCGTCCAGGGAATTAGCCGACCAGATTCTCGTACGTGTCGTGTCTATCTCAGACATCCCTTGTCTGAAATATTTCCTTGGAAGTTTTATTTATTTGTTTTCTTCAATTGAGTGTTGTAATCTTGTATTTAAAAATATAATTAGTTAACATTTTTTTAGATCAATATGCCGAAATCTATGGTGTTTTCCAAGCATCTATCCGGTAACTGTCGTAACTGTCAGCTTGGAACTGGATACGCCCAAATTCATCCTGATTCAGAAGGCTTAGAGTGGACATGAATGAATTTCCAACGGTACCAGTTTTATTTATTTAAAATATCAATACTTTTAGTCTTTAGAAACTATTAACTTCCTTTCTACTGGAGGCAACCTGAACTGCCGAAATGCCATGGCACTGATTTTTGTTTGTCCAGTATTAATTCATGCTATGTTTTGATAATGAACATTTGTAGCATTATGAATTTTATATCCAGAGTTATATCAAAATTGTGCATGCCATTTGCAGAAAGCCGCTGATGTATTTATTCAGGGGTCGACTTTTTTTTCTGGATGTGTCTTGGGCTCTGCAGCACATGCTTGTTTTCTGTTGAAATCACAATTGTCTGTTTAATTACCATGCATGCAAAATATACAGTTCTGATAGTTTCCATTCTCTTGCAGGATGTATGTAAACAGCTTAGTGATAATACCGATTTTACAGTCCACGGATTCTGTGGGGGACGAGGAACAAAGGTAGGTTTATTTTCGTAAAATATAATCAGAGTATATGTACATAAATTGAATGAATAAGTAATCCGAAAGAAATTATTATCCATTTCCAAATACATGTACAATTCATGTACAACATAGCCTAAGATTCAGAGTTTAGATCTTGTTTTCTGGTATGTTCCACCACAATATGGGGTCTAACTGTAGCACATGGGTGGCATAAGCATTATATCAGATGGCATGTCTAGTGTTTGTGTTTCTGCCTAGCATCGGATCACATGGCGAGAGCGTGCTATGATGGACATCTTGGTTTCTACGCCCGGAGTACTGAAGACCTTCCTGTCTGCTGGTAAGTCAAATGTATCATGAAATGAATGCGAGCAGGATATTAATGCGAAAAATGCGACCGCCGTAAGTGTTGCATTTAATTTAAGACTGGGGAAAAAACATATATGGAGACATGGCCGTTCGCATTTTATTGGTGTCACATTTACGTCTAAAATGTAGAGGTCGCATTAAATCAGTGACACATTAATTTTGTGATTTACAGTATTTAGCTTTCTCTGCAGAAGTTAGCAGTGTTAGCTGGACTGTGGATTCAGGGTCCTATTTTATTTTTGTATTTTTTTTTGTATTGGGGTTTAAAGTCGCTTTCTAGAACCTTTCACTAATATCACGACTTGTCAGTTTAGGGCAGGAGGAAACCCGCAACATCC
>JAUTBV010093363.1:0-17713 GCA_032361325.1 Lepetodrilus fucensis | reverse complement strand
ATTGCTGGGGAACTGAACTTTGCAATGTAGGTCGTTTTGTGGTATTTGAATCACTGAATCAGTAGTTATGCATAAACGTTAACACTGTCGTCTATGGGATTTCTAATGGTGGTTTATAACATATAGATGGCTATTATGCTCACACTACCTTTTTATTAACAGACGGTTTTCAATGTAGTAGGCCTATTACTTATCTTGTAGGTCTACTACCCCGATTATCAATTATAGCTATCAGTAAAGTCTGGTATATCTCTGGGCAAAGAAGTCGGCCTTGCTAAACTGACTAGTGTCCCTTATAATTTGCATCCTTGATTTCAGCGGTGCTGTCAGACACGAATGTTCGACAAATTATCTCTCCTCTTGCAATAAAATGTGTCACGGATGTCGGAGAGTTGTCGGACTTGGCCTACGACGCCGCTACGGTCGCGGGGCGCGTTTTGGGGTTATCTCAGACACTGCACAGGTATACACCGCCTAATATATAAGTCTTGAGCAGAAATAGTCTCACGTCGAGCTAATTGGAAGTACGGGATCTCTTTTTTCTCTCATTTTCCGGTAAAGGTCAAAGGTCGTGATGATACGGTGCAGGGAAGATACCGTATGGGTGGAAGAAGTTAGTACGCAGAGGGTGAATCTAGTGTCAGTTCTATAATAACACATTTAGCAAGTAGGCCTAATATGTTAAACTATCGTTGAAATTGGCTTGTTTATTCATTATTTCGAATAAACATTATAATAGGTAATATCACTTCTTATGTATGGACGCCATTTTGAATTAACCTACATTTTGTATTTGTATTTTAATTATTGTTCACCGGAATTTAATTTTCTTACGCAGTGATTGTTCTTCTGGTACAAGACATGCTTATGTTTAGCCTAAACTGACTTTAAATTATATATATTCAAGTCTAACAGAGCTGTAAAATATTAAATTTTACAATTATGATATGTTTACAGTAAGGCGTACCATAAAAACCACCATTCTCGGAAGACAAAATAATCATTATGCTTACTTAACATGAATTTGACGGATGTACGGTAATAATAAATACAAACATATTATTATTATTATTATTATTATTGTTGTTGTTGTTGCTGTTGTTGTTGTCGTTGTTGTTAGTATGTAAGATAGACATAATGGCTTGTGTTTCGAGGTTGACTACAAAGGCCGATATCATAACGTTGTTCAAACATTTTCTTCTTACTTTGTGAGGCGTGTTTTCGTGGTCGAGTGTGTTATAACTCAATATACAAGTTAAATGAACCGTATTACTTTTAAGTGGGTTGTTTTTGTCTCTACGAGACCACGAATACATTATCTTATTCAAGAATCCATCCACAACAGACACGTGATATGCGCTGAAGTTCGACTGATGTATATTTTTTGCGCAACTCATTTCAGCGCCAGAGGCATTTGAATAGCAGTTTCGTGAGAAGAAAAAATAAATGAAAAAAGAATATGGGTAATCTTTTCGCAGTCGTCAATGCCAGCTTCTGTACTTCGTGTTTTACTGACATCCAGACGAGCCCGGAGAATTTTGGCAGACATCGAGAACTGACAATCTTGTTGATGTGCATGTTAACGAAGCAAAGCTCCTTGCTAAATTCTTTACAATTATCTTTAAATGGCCTAGTATACTTCCTAGGCAGGTATACCATGTACACTTACTAATACAGCAGTACTATACAAGTAAACAATGTACCTGTGTTATGTGTATTTGTATTGTATTGCAAATGTATAGCATCCCACTGTATTGCATTGTATTATTTTGTGTTCGCATTGTATTGTATTGCATTGTATTGTGTTTGCATTGTATTGTAATGTCTTGTGTTTGTATTGTATTTTATTGTATTTTATTTTATTGTATTATATTGCATTGTATTGTGTTGTGCTGTATTGCGTTGTGTTGTAGTATATTGTATTGTATTGTATTTTAGCAGTGTATAAAACTCCAGCAATTTCACTGCCAGCCATGAGGACTGGTAAGTCTGAGAAGTTACCCGTTCTCATACATGTTGACCAGTGATTGATGATATACACCTTGAAAAACGAACAAAAAGTAACACAACATGCGGGCATGCAAGGATAACATGTTACCCGTCCTCGCTGAAAATAACCCGTTGCAGGCGTGCGGACAGGCTCTATTTCGAACACTGCTAAAGCTATCCTAAGGACTAGTAGAAATTCATAGCATTTGTTATTTGTATCAGTATTCAGACAAGTTAAGTTTAAAAGTTAGTTTCTATCACTGCTTGAGAACAAGTAACTTGCCTGAATTGGTCAGAGTCAGCCAACGCCTTTGTGACCTTCCACAGATACGTCCTATCGGTAACCATCTCCGTCTGATTGACAACCCAGTTGCCCATGTTTCCGCCCTCAAACTGGGTCACTGCAGCAACTGAAAGCAACATTGCTCTCGTTGTGAACGGATGTAAATGAGAAAGAGATGTCTGCAAGTCCTGGTATTGGATATTGGAATAATATACTAAGAATATTTCATGACCAAAATACTGAAAATCCGTAAAATGGAATACTGATATGTGTTTCTCAAAGGGATTGTGTCGATAGTCTGCACGAAACTTCCAGAATTATATCATATCCCTCTATAGTAAAGGAATGTCGTATGCCCTGATTTAGGCATGGACTAAAGTACGACCCTTCGTGAAATGCAGGCCTAGTTCTCACAAACTTCTCTGAATTGTATCCAATCATTAGTAACGTTGCATTCCTTGCATCAACAACAAATTATAATTTAACATATCAACGCAAAGTTTAAATGTGTGAACTGAATGCTCTTTTACTTAGTCAATTATCTCAGGGAGGTGTATACAAATTCTATACTTGTGTTGTTTTTCGTTGTTGTTTTTTCTAGAATCTTTCACTTGTGTTTAACTCAGATAATAGTCTCAGGGAATTTTATACACATTCCATACTTGACTTTAATTAAGTTAATAGTCTCTGAGATTCCAATGCTAATTCTACCTTGGCGAGTCCTGAAGAATCACTTACCACATTTACTTTCGTCCGAGTTATCCCCACAGTCTGACCGGAAGTTGCACACTAGAGACTTGTCGATACAGCGTCCGTTCTTGTGGCAGCTGAACTCATTGGCAGCGGTGCAGGCGTGTGGCGCAGTGGTGGCAGGGAGGACGGTGTGCCCCGCCACGGTGGCAGGGAGTGGTGGCAGAGCCCCACCCGAGTACACGCATCCGGGGGTGAAGGTAATGTCGTCGATCGCGATATCACCCAGGAAGCTGTCACCCATCTTGGCCTCGAAGATCACTTGGAATGGGGTGGTAATGTTCAGGACGATGTCGGCGCGGTTCCAGATTGGTCCCTTGTTCCCGGCGAATGGTGCCAGGACATGTGTGGGTGTGCCGGAGGAGTAGATCCTGGAGAAGATGTTGAGCTGGTTGACGTACCTCCCGTACATGTAGTAGAAGAATCTCAGGTGGCAGTTCTTCCCCGCGGCCGCGTTGAACGCCTTCGACATAAGCCATGTCTTCTGGTTGTATTTCCTAGGAGCGGATGCTTCCATGTAGACATAGTGGCCACTGGCCAGTCCTATGGTGTGGTCGCGGTCCGGACCGCTGAACCTGGATGGAGTGCTGCCATTCCACAAGATCCAGTCGAAGTCGTCGTCGATGCCGTTCCGTCCTTGTATCAGTCCTCCGTAACCATTCTCAAAGTTGATTGTTTTGTAGCCAGTACAGACGGACGCTATTTCATCCGAGCCGTCTCCGCAGTTGTCCGTCAGGTCGCAGATATACGCCTTCTTCACGCAGGCCTTGTTGGCACACGTGAATTGCGTGGCGGCATCGCATGACTGATGAGGCCGGGGTCGTCCGCAGTCCATGAACTGCAGCTGGTCCAGAGCGATCGCGCCGTTGTACGATGACACACGGTTCTTCTTGAAGACAAGTTTGAACGGCACTTTTCGTCTTCCGATGCCGACTCTCACGGACTGCCAGGCACTGCCGTGATCGTCACCGTCCATCCAAAGGACAGCCTTGGTCGCGGTCTGTCCCGTCTCCACTATGGACAGCGTCAGGGATCCGACGTGGGGTCCGTGCATGAAGTAGTGGAACTGGATCATGCATTGTGCGTTGGCTCCATTGAACGTTGGACTTGTAAATATGGCGGAGTCCCTACCGGGATGTCCATTGGAGCCGTCCTTGATGTAGACGTAGTAGCCGTTGATGTCGGAGGTGCTGTCGTATTTAGGAGCCATGGTCCTCACACTGCCGGTCAGTTTTCCGGTGGACCGCGTCCAGTTAAGGTTCGTGGATGGAGTGTTCAGCCAACCACACATGTCCTTTGCGAAGCTGCAGGTAAAGGGGCAGGAACTCTCGTCGCTTCCATCTCCACAGTCGGGCGTGAAGTCGCACTGTTTGTTCGCGGGGATGCACTGTCCTGTCGAGCACGTGAACTGGCCACCAGGGCAAGGTTTGCCGGTGTACGTGGAATGTGGGGTGTACGGCGTGACGACTGGATGCGCAAAGTTTCCGCAGCCCGGTGTGAAAGTGATGTCGTCGATGGCTATGTCTCCTTCGTAGCCGACACCAATTCTTCCTTCGATGACGGCTTGGAATGGCACTGAACTGCTGAAGGTGACCTCTTGTCTCAACCATTTGTAACCTTTGTTTTGAGAAACCGAGGACAGTAGCTTCATTCCGTTGAATGATCGTTGATACACGTTGAGACCTCCTATGCTAGATCCGTACATATGATACCAGAATCTCATGGCACAGGGTCCAGTCGGCCTTGGAAGAGAGTATGCTATCCTAGCAGTGTCGTTTGGAAGTCGAGGAGACGAGGACTCGATGTACAAATAGTACCCTGACTGAGAATTGCTCGTGTGATCAGCTTTCGGTCCCGTTTTGAACGAGTTTGTTTCTCCTCGGTGTCTGAGCCAGTTAAAGTTGTCGTTCGTGTCTTGTGTCCACCCGCACATCCCTTGTTCAAACCTGCAGCTGTAGTAGTTCTGACACAAGCTGGGAGTCTCGTCCGATCCATCGCAACAGTCCGTTTGATAATCACATTTCAGGTTCTGAGGCACGCAGTGCCCGCTGCTGCATCGGTACTGTCCCAGCAGACACTGAACGGCCGGCGCGCTTTCGCCGCAGTTTTTGAAGGCGAGATCATCAAGTGAGATGTACGACACGGACCCAGAGAAGGCAACTACTTCAAACACCAGCTGGAACTGTGAGGCGCAGCTGGGCAGCTGGATGGACACGTTGTGCCAGGTGTTCTGTGGGAGTGGCACCCTGGGTTTGGCCCACAGGAATGTGTCCACGCCCCCACTCCTGATGAACAGATTGAAGTCGAAGAATCCTCGTCCGCCCAGAGCGTAGACGAAGCTCAGGCCACAGTTAGGACCTCCTTGCGAGTACAAGGGGCTGATGAAGTGTCCCTTGTCGTGGTAGTCATGTCCAGCATTGGTCACCACGGCATAGTGACCGCTGGCCTGTCCCGTGGTGTGGTCCACGGACGGTCCGGTCTTGGTGGCCGGATTGCCCTGGGATCCAATTGTCCAGTTGAAGCTGGATCCGGCTATCTCGTTCTTCCAGCTGCAGAAGTTTCCTGCCTCATAGTTGCATTTGTATCCGCAGTTGGCTTCGTCGCTTCCATCGGAGCAGTCCTGCCTGAAGTTGCAGGTTGATCCTTCCAACACGCATTGTCCGTTTTTACATTGCTGCTTGCCGTAGCCGCAGGGTCCGGGGGTGACGGGCAGAGCCGGCAGGGTGACTCTACGTCCGAGTCGACATCCGTGGGTGAAGGACACGTCGTCGATCGCGATGTCTCCCAGGTACCCGTTGCCTCGCTTGGCTTCCACGACGATCCTGAAGACCTTCTGACTGGAGATAACGATGGTACCGCGTCTCCAGGCATCCACCTGCGAGTTGGTCCGGTTCCAGATGGAGGTGCTTCCTCCGCTCTCTGATGTCTCTGTGTACACTGTCAGTGCATTGACGTGCCGGCCGTACATGTGATAGAAGAACCTCATGCTGCACGTGCTCCCCGAAGTCGGGAGGAAGAGCGGACTCTTGATTCTCGCAGCGTCGTTCAGTCGTCTCGGTCCGGATGTTTCGATGTAGAGGTAGTATCCCGTGGAGTTTCCTGTGGTGTGATCTGTTTGTGGTCCGGTTCCCACCGACATGGTTCTACCTCTGGTCCTTTGCCAGTCGAAGTCGTCGGCTTTGTCTTGAATCCAGTTACAGAGGTCGTTCTCGAAGTTACAGCGTTCCACATAGCTTCCACAGTTGGTCTCGTCCGACCAGTCTGCACAATCGTTCTGGAAGTCGCACACTCTGGTCTTATCCACGCAGGCTCCGTTCGCGCAGTGGAACTGATTACTCGCACAAGATGTCAAATTTACGCCGACAGCACAGTTGGTGAAGCTGACATCGTCGATTGCCATGTCGCCGGACTGTTTAATATGAATGGCCTCGAACATGAACCGGAAGCCCGGGCTTCTAGACTGTGTTCCGACGGTCACGTTGTGCCACTGGTTGCCCTTGTTCCCCAGCGCGGACCACAGCAGAAGGCGGCCGCTGGCGCTGTTTTGCTGCACGCCCGGAGGCAGGAGGAAGAGTCTCATGACGCCGCCTTGGTCCCCGTTCTTGTGGAACCAGAAGTTCATCCGGCATCCGGCGCCCAGCTGGCCGTAGGTTGGCGACATGAGCAGAGCGTGTCCGAAGTACGCTCCCTTCGATGAGTCCACATACATGTACCAGCCGAGACCTTGTGACCCGACTGTGTGGTCTGCTACGGGTCCTGACAGCGGGGACTTGGTGGTCCCGTTGTGCCTCTCCCACTTGTACCGACCCACGCTGTTGTCCTTCCACCCACAGAGCCCTGACTCGAAGTCACAGATCCCGCATGCGGACTCATCGGAATTGTCGCTGCAGTGGGGAATGAAGTCGCACACCTGTGTCGCCGCTATGCAATGTTTGTTCGTGCACTGGAAGTTCCCGGCTCCACAGGGACTTGGGGTCAGCGGGGTGGGCTGGACGGGGGAAACCACAGGGAAAACGCCAGTGAAATTTCCACAAGTGGGAGTGAATGTAATGTCGTCGATTGCAATGTCGCTGTAGTAGCTCTTCCCTACCGAAGCCTCGATGACAAACTGGAAGGCGGTTTTCGAATACAGCGGGAGTTCGAACCTGGCCCAGAAGTTGCCGACCTCCCCGGTCCTTTGCCAGACCCGCCTGAGAGGGCCGTTGACCGCTGTCCTGGTGTAGATACTGAGAGCGGACACGTCCTTCCCGTGCATCAAGTAGTAGAACCTCATGGTGCAGTATGGTAGCGACGTGGATGGGCCAATCACCCGGCTGACGATCCTGGCTTTCTGGCCAGCCCTCCTCGGTGACGATGTCTCGATGTATAGGTAGTGCCCGGCGACGGAGTTTGTGGTGTGGTCTTTGGTTGGTCCCGTCAAAGCTGACGGAGTCTGTCCGGCTCTTCGCGTCCAGTCAAAGTCGTCGTCTGTCATTTGTGCCCAGTAGCAGAGGCTGTTCTCGAATGTACAGTGAGTGTATGTCGTTAAACATGTGCTCAATTCATCCGAGCCGTCTCCGCAGTCGTCGGTGAAGTCACACTGTCTGGTGGCTTGGATGCAGGCTCCATTGTTGCATTTGAATTGGCGCATAAATGGAGTACATGATTTTGATGTCGGAAGGGCACAGTTCTGGAATCTGATGTCATCTATGGCAATGTCCCCGAGAACGCTGTAAGTCCTCTGTGCTTGTATGGTCATGGTGAACGGTCTCTTCATTCGTCCGATGGGTACCGTTGCCATGTACCACCTGTTGCCATTGTTGCCAGTCATGTACCAGACTCTCGTCTTCAGATTACCCTCCGTCTGATACACCGCCATCGTTCCGATTCCGGTACCGTACATGTGGTACCAGAACGTGAGTTGGCACGTGGCCGAGGCTTGCTGCAGAAGCGGACTGATGTAGTCGGCCGTTTGAGAGTTGCGTCCGTTGGAAGCATCCACGTACATGTAGTGTCCCATGGCGGAGAAGAATGTGTGGTCCACCGACGGTCCTGTGTTGGTGTCGGCTGTGGCTCCGTGGAATCGCGTCCATGTGAACCCGTTGTTGGTGCGCGGGGCCCACTTGCATGTTCCATTTTCAAAGTTGCAGTTGTAACCGCAGTTCATCTCTTCCTCTCCGTTGGGACAGTCTGGATTGAAGTCGCAGGACTGCGCAGTGCTGGTGCACATGGTGGAGCTGGGACAGTGGAAAGAGCAGTCCTTGACTGGGACAGCAGTGGCAGCGGAACTGCAGTTGCCGACTTGCATCACAACGTCGTCGATGGCCATGTCGCTGGTGTAGCTAGACCCCACCACGCCTTCAAACACCATCTTGTAGTCGACAGTCTGAACAGGGAAGTCGATTCTTGCCGTGTTCCATGTGTCGCCCTTGTCTCCTTGCTTTGTCCACAGGACGCGGGTGCTTCCCACGTTAGGCCAGATTATTACACTCAGACTTCCCATCCCCGACCCGTGCATGTTGTATGAGAACGTCAGGCATCTGGCTACTTTGGACAGTGGTGTTGACACCAGCCAAGCTTTGTCTCCGCGTCTCCTGGGCGACGATGCTTCGATGTACGCGTACGTTCCATACTTTGTACGCAGCGTGTGATCGACACTGGGCCCAGTACCTGATGATGTTGTCGTGCTTTTGCCTCTCAACCAATCAAATGTGTCGTTTCCCGCAGTATTACTCCACGTGCAGAAATCGCTTTCGAACGTGCACGACCCCATCTGTTGGCACGGCACAGACTTCTTGTACAGAACGTCGTCGATGGCAATGTCGCTGAGGTAACCATTTCCTATGACGCCTTCGAACGTAAATTTGAAAGGAACGGAGCTCTGGAGGTTGACCTGGGCGATGTGCCAGCCGGAATTCTGGTTCCCAGATATCTTCCACACAGGAGATCCCATGGTGCTTCCTTGATGTCGGTACACGTTGAGCGTGCCCATGGTCCGGCCGTTCATGTTGTACCAAAACTGAAGACAGGATCCGGTGGTCGCGTCCAACTGAGGACTGTCGAGTCTGGCCGTTTCTCCGCGCCTTCTTGGTGCCGACGCCTCGATGTACATGTACGATCCGTCTCTGGTGCCGAACGTGTGGTCACTGATCGGTCCCGTACCTCTGGATGTCGTCCCCCCTTTGTGCAGCGTCCAATCAAACCTGTCCGAGGAGTCCTGGGTGTATCCGCAGGTTCCGTCTTGGAAATCGCATGAAACCTGCGCTGGGCAGTGTCCATCGTTCATGGAGATGTCGTCGATGGCGATGTCCCCGTTGTATCCCGACCCGGATATTCCTTCGATTACAACTGCAGTGGATCCAGAGATTCCTGTCATGAATATCTGAGCATAGATCCACCTGGAACCCTGGTCTCCATTCCGCGTCCACAGTCTGGTGTCTCGGCCTCCGTTTCTCGCGTTCACGTTCAGGCGGTTGATGCTGGCCCCGTACATGTAGTACCAGAACTTGAAGCAACTGCCCCGTGAGGTGATAGTCCATGTCGGACTGATGAACCTGGCCGTGCTGTTGGCGGCTTTAGCGGACACCTCGGTGTAGAGGTAGTGTCCGAGGGTGTCGCCCTTCGTGTGGTCAGCACTCGGTCCCGTTGCCACCGAGCTGGTCCGGCCTGAGTGCCTTGTCCAATCGAACTGATCGGTCTTGTCCTGGACCCAGTTGCAGGCCCTCTCAAAGTCGCAGTCGATCTTCGTCGGCTTGTAAGTCGTGGGAGGAGTCACAGCAGTTGGGGACGGAGATTGAGTCGTCACTCCGTAGCATCTGTAGTTGGAGATGCTGATGTCGTCGATGGCGATGTCTCCGGTGTAATTTCCACCGTACACGCCTTCGAAGATGATGGTGTAGTCGGCCTTCATGTGGACGCTGATCTGTCCTTTCTTCCAAACGTTACCCTGAGATCCAGACAGTGACCATGCCAGCGATGTTGCGTTCGTTGCCACGGCGTTTGTGTAGACATTCAGTGTGCCGACACCCGGCCCGTACATGTGGTAGTAGAACCTCACGCAGTTTCCGTATCGTGATGTTGATGGGTGGAGGTCTTCGCTGATAAGCCGAGCTTTCTCTCCCACTTTACGATTGTTCCCGGACGTCTCGATGTACATGTAGTAGCCGCTGGACACGCCCTTGGTGTGGTCGACGCGGGGGCCGGTCGACGAACTTGGAGTTCCGCCGTAGTCTCGCAGCCAGTCGAAGTCGTCTCCTGTCTGTGCATTGAAGTAACCGCACATGTCCGTCTCGAAGTTGCAGACTCCTGGTGGAGGGCAACTTCCATCCTTCCAGTCGATGTCGTCGATGGCGATGTCTCCCGTGTACGATGAACCTTTCTGAGCCTGAATTTGAATCTCGAATGATTTGTGATTTGGCATGATCTTAACACTGGCTTTCTTCCAGATGTCTCCATGATTTCCTGTCTGCTTCCATATCTCCTTCCGTAAAGTTCCGTTGTTTTTCTGGAAGACGCTCAGCGTTCCGATCGTGGACCCGTACATGTGATACCAGAAGGTCAGGCAGCTGTAGCTGTAGAACATGAAGCTGCCGAATCCCTTGTGGCCGTGGTAGGTGGGACTGATCAGCACCGCTCTGGCGTCTCTCCTCTGAGACGACGTCTCAATGTAGGCAAAGTGACCACTGTCAGAACCGAATGTGTGGTCATACTTAGGTCCAGTCCCGTGGGAATCAGTTCCATTCATCCCGATCGTCCAATCGAATTCGTCCTGCGTGGATTGTTTCCAGCTGCACCATCCGGTTTCGAAGTCGCATCCTCGCAGAGGCGGGCAGGCTCCTTGTTTGATGGTGATGTCGTCCACGGCGATGTCCCCTTGGTAGCCGCGGCCCACGGAGGCTTGTATGGTCATGATGTAGTCTGTGTCCGCCACGAGCGTCCTCTGGCCCATGATCCATTTGTCGCCTTGCGCGCCTGCTCGGGACCAGAATACGTCAGAGTTCTTCTGCGTCTGTACCAGGATGCTGAGGTTGCCAACTGTCGTCCCGAACATGTAGTACCAGAACGTCAGGCAGTGTCCGGTGGAGGATGTGGGTGGCAGAACAGGGGAGTCCAGTCTGGCCACATCGCCGGACCTCCGTGGCGATGACGTCTCAATGTAGATGTAGTAGCCGCGTCTCCCGGTAGTGTGGTCACTGCGCGGTCCCGTCCCAACGCTGCCGGTGCTCCCGGATTTCCTCATCCAGTCAAACTGGTCGTCCTTAGCTTGCTTCCAGGTGCACAAGTCCCTCTCGAAGTTGCAGGCCACATTGGGCGGGAATGTCTTTGGGTCGCAGAAACTGAAGGAGATGTCGTCGATGGCGATGTCGCTGGACCTGGAAGGTGTGAATCCGCGCGAGGGCAGGACGCGGAACTGAATCCTGTAGCCTTTGGGCAGATGGTAGTTGCCCAGGTAGACGATGCCTCTGTACCAGTTGTTGGTGCGGATCCGACTCGCCTGTCGGGAGTAGATGAGTCTGAAAGTTCCGTTGACTACAACGCCGGCTTGTAGGCGTCCCGTGTACCGTCCATTCATGTTGTAGTAGAACCTCAGCTGACAGTGCTTAGACGGCATAGGCAACGCAGGACTCTGAAGTGCCGCGTTCGAGAAGAAGACTCCCCTTGACGTCCCCACGTACATGTAGTGCCCCTTGTTGGACTTCGCCGTGTGGTCCACTGTGGGTCCGCGTACTCCGAGGGTAGTGGTAGTGGACCTGGTCCAGTTGTACCGCCCCGTGCTGATGTCCGTCCAACCGCATCCGTCCTTCTCAAACGTGCAGGGTCCACAGTCGGTCTCGTCCGAGTGGTCGGCGCAGTCGATGGTGTAGTCGCAGACGTGCACTGTGCTGATGCACGTGCCATTGCCGCAATGGTGTCCGCCGCTGGCGCAGACGTCTACAGTGGTGCCCGGGGAGGTCGGAGTGTAGGAAGCCGTAGGTAAGGTCACGCCGGTGACGTGGCAGTGAGGACTGATAACCGTGTCGTCCACCGCGATGTCACCCATGTAGCTGGAGCCTCGGACTCCCTCGATCATCACCTGGAAGTTCTGCTTGTTGCTGAGAGGAACGTAGGCTCGTGCCCAGAAGTCTCCTCTGTTGCCGGAAGCCGACCAGACCTTCTGCTTGTATCCCCCGGTCGCCGTCACTGTGTACACATTGAGGGAGCCCGTGGTCGCGCCGTACATGTGGTAGTAGAAGGTGATGGCACATCCGTCCGACGCCGTTGCTGGCTGGATGACTCTGCTGAGGAGCTGCGCCTTGTAACCGAGCCTACCGACCGACGATTCGATGTAGATGTAGTAGCCGGAATTGATGTTGGTGGTGTGGTCGTGTGTAGGACCGGTGTTACTGGACGAAGTCGCTCCTCTGTGTCGGGTCCAGTCCATGTTGTCATTCTTGCTCTGTGTCCAGTGGCAGAAGGAATGTTCGAAGTTGCATGTGGACGCCATGGCGCACACCTTCGGGGATTCGTCACTGTTGTCTCCGCAGTCATCGGTGAAGTCGCATATCCTGGAGATGTCGACGCAGGCCTTCCTCTGGCAGGTGAATTGAGTGGTGGCATTACATGAGGATTGCACGGGCGGCAGGGCGCAGTTCACGAAGGAGATATCGTCCACGGCCACAAGACTAACGGTATAACGCGCTTGTATCAACACCTGGAAGGGGGCCGTCATTCTTCCGATGTCCGCGAACCATTCGACCCACTTCCTTCCGGTCGCGGCCGACGTCCTGAATATCTCTGTGACTCTGGTCCCGGTCTGCAAGGAGACTCGGATGTCTCCGGCGTGGATGGAACTGCCGGTGATCATGAAGAAGAACTGCATCTGACACGTGGACGCGGACTCGTACATGGTGGGGCTGGCGAGAGTCGCCCCAGAGTTAGACCGTCCCTGTGAGTTGTCCACGTACATGAAGTGACCGCGGCTGGTGCCTGTGGTGTGGTCGCTTCCGGGACTCGTCCTCCCGTGCACCGTGCTGTTCTGACCCTGCAGCCAGCGGAACGACCCTCGGCTGTGGTCGCTCCACGCGCACGTGCCGGACTCGAATGTGCAGTTCCCGCACTTGAGTTCGTCACTGTTGTCGCTGCAGTCCTGATGAAAGTCGCAGACCTGGTTGGGTTGGATCGTCTGTCCGTCGCCGCACTTGAACTGAGTCGGGGCGGAGGTCGACGAGCAGAGTCCCGGGGTCACGTGGATGTCGTCAATGGCGATGTCGCTGGTGTAGCTAGGGCCGATGATACCCTCGAAGACGATGCGGAACTGAGCGGGAGACTGGATGTTGACAGCCGCGTTGTTCCACTTGTTGCCTAGGTTGCTGTTGCTGTTCCATAGACTCCGAATGGGAGTTTTTGCGCTCGCGTCCGAGGCGTCCAAGTACAGATTGAGCGTTCCCATTGAGGCTCCGTACATGTGGTACCAGAACGTCAGACAGCCTCCGTGCGGCATTCGGAGAACTTCGGATCTCAGCCTCGCTTTGTTGCCAGGCTTCCTCGGAGCCGAGGACTCAGTATACATGTAATAGCCTGAAACATGAACAGACTCCAGTAAGAATCGTACTGTATCCACTGATCAAACAGGTTTCTTACTATTCCTTTAAAGTACTCATAATAAATGACTGAATTATTGTCCAACGTCACAAACGGGAATCTGTCACACATACATGATGATATTCATAAAAGCATTTTAGTCAAACTTTTCATCTCTTAATTCAGAGACACAATCAGGGAAAAGTTATCATAATATAAATATGTACCTTGGGCTGTTCCTAGCGTGTGATCTGTGGTTGGCCCAGTTGAACTTGAACTTGTTCCTCCATTGTCGCGCAGCCAGTCGAAGTCGTCGCCCGTCAAGTCGTTTGTCCACGTGCATAGGTCCATCTCAAAGTCGCACCCCCCCGCCGGTGAGCAGAGTCTGTTCTTGACCGTGATGTCGTCAATGGCGATGTCGCTGGTAATGACTGCGCCGACTACCGCCTCAAAGACCAACTGAAGTAGGCGACAAAGTAGGTAGGATATACTATGAATTGAAGTATGCAGGATATACAATGAAGTAGGTGACAGAGTAGGTAGGATAAACTATTAAGTAGGTGAGAGTAGTAGTATGTAGGATATACAATGAAGTAGGTAGGATATACTATGAAGTAGGAAGGATATACAATGAAGTAGGTGACAGAATAGGTAGGATATACTATGACGTATGGAAGAGAGTAGGTAGGATATACTATGATGTAAGTAAGAGAGTAGGTAGGATATACAATGAATTGAAGTAGGTGAAAGAGTAGGTGGGATATAGAATAAAGTAGGTGATAGAGTAAGTGGGATACACAATAAAATTGACAATAGAATAATAATTAGGATTTCAAATTGTTGCGCAGATAACAAACCTCAAACATCAATTGCCAAAGGTGGCCTTGACCTCAATATCAGTTTCAACTACTTCCTAAAAGTTTTTTTTTAAATTTCTCATGGTTTCGTTCCACTCACATCGAAGGGCACGTCGCTGTTGAGGTTGATCTCCCCTGGCAGCCACTCGGTATCCTGGTTACCAGACCTGGTCCAGACCGGTCGGCCGAGACTGCCGTGTTTCTTGAAGTAGACGTTGAGCGCCCCCATCCCCCGGCCGTGCATGTGATAGAAGAACTGCAAACACTTGCCGCTGACTTGTGGGAAATGCGCTCCAATCAGGCGTGCTTTCTGGCCTCGACGTCTCGGGGAAGAAGACTCGATGTACATGTAGTAGCCTGGAACGAAGGAATTAATTAGCACTTTACATCGCAGCAGGAATATTTCGCCAGCATAGTAACCTGGAATGGTGACAATTATTGTGAAGCCTGTGTTTCATATCGTTTTAGTAAATTTACATTTACCATTTAGTGTGCCGTAGGTGTGGTCGTTTTTAGGGCCTGTCCCAGATGATGTCGTAGATCCGTGAGCTCTCGTCCAATCAAAATTGTCCGTTGTGTCCTGTCTGTAGCTGCAAACATCGCTCGCCTCGAAGTCGCACATGTCTAAAGTAAAACATGATATAAATGACAACATTCAACAGGTTACAAAAAAAGTCCAATTAATTGTTTTAAAATAACATACCTATTGATGACTCAAAAAAATGTATTTATTTCCTGAAATATTACTACATATTACATAGATGTCTGTATTTCCACTATATGTCTGTATTGTCTGAATGAGCCTTACATCTGCTTGCAGTGAACACTTTTATTGCTACATTAGTTTTAGAGAACTAGGGGCCGTATTGTCAAAACTTCGTAAGTCCTAAGAAGTTTGTAAGTACTAAAAATTTGCCAAACTGGGTTTCTGCTAAAGTTAATTTTTGAAGAGATCTCACTAAGAAGTTCTTAGCTAAGAAGTTTCGAGAATATGGGTCCTGATTCTTAAGTATTGTAGTGATAAAACTATTCCATACAATGGACTTATACTTGTATTTGGTCCAAAAGAAATTGACCTAATTAATTTTGCAAAAACTGTTCTTACCGACTTACTAAAACATTGTAGCTCCGAAGAAACCGTAACTCCAAAATTTGCCTTAGCATAGTTTATGGCTAAGGTCAGATTTACTGTTATATTAGAGTTCTGCCATTCCGCATGGCAGAGCAGTGATCGATCACTAGTCAGTGATCAGAACCGCCATACTTACTGTCGGGTGGACACGGTCCGTCATTCATGGAGAGGTCATCCAGAGCTATGTCGCCACGGAAACCGTTTCCGATCACTCCTTCCAGAACCAGCTGAGAGACGGAATAGAATAGTTTTAGTAGGTGAGATAATGTAGCAAGGATTGCAGCAGTTAAACTATAGGACAGACAGGTTTGTTAAAGAAATTAAAATTAATTTGTCCATTCGACATCTTCTCCAACTGTCTTCATTTCTAGATCCAGACTAATAAAATTCTTTCTTCCTGCAATTTTTCTCTGGATAGCAGACTGATGAATTATCATCATCTGTTCAACTATAGGACGTTTATAGAGTGTTTAGTGGGATTGAAGGCATTTTGCCACCATAGTTTAGCAATGTGGCAGCATTGAGTAGGAGGGGGGCCTGTGGTAACTAGTTGTTCCAGTGAGACCCATGCAGTTGAATCAAGGGCAGATAACTGCTTAATGTGTTTGTCCCTTTTCAATTAGGCAGGTCAAGGTGTTGATTTCAGACATTTTCCAATCCATATTTTTTCAAATTTTAATTATTTTTTGGATGATTTACATCGCAGAGGATATATTTCGCCAATATGCAATGACTTTTCCATTCCTATTTTGATCGATTACATACAACTGTTCAGTTGCAGTAGCATATTTTACGGAAAATCTATGCCCTGAGATTATGAAAAAAAATTGTGAGTACAATATTGTGCTCAAGTTTAAATTTTATATGCAGATTTGTGAACAAAATTTTGAGTTGAGCATGAAATATTTTTGTTTATGATCTCAGGGCCCTGATCTTCAGGATTTTCAGTTGTGCGTATGTCCAAGCACTTCTAAGAGAGATTTTAACGTACCTTCACTTGTAAGCTCGTCTGTTTGGCGGAGATTGTCTGTGGGGTCAGATAGATATCAGCATAGGTCCACATGTTGCCTTGGTCACCAGCTCGCGTGTAGATAGGATTACCCATGGTGCTCCCTGATAAAAACATTCCACAGTGCAAGATTGTCAAATCGTACATCACAATATCAGTAGTAGAAATATATATATATACTGGCAAAAAGTTAAGTGACCCATGCTGTTTTTGGATAATATGGTTTAAAATTTTGAAAAAATCTTTATTATTTTATTTATTTATTTTTAATATATTTTTTGGTATGTTTTTCTCTCCAGAATGTGAATGTTATCATATATAGTGTGCATGGTTTTCTACCAAATCATTGTACAATAATATGTTTTTCACATCAGAAGCTCTGAAAAGTATTCACATCCTAGCCACAATATTAGTTTTAAATTATTACTTAAATTGCTTCACCAACTACACATGCAGTCATATGATTAATGTCCTAGCCCTAACCCTAACCCTAACCCTAACTCTATGACAGTGGTCAACATTTCCAGAGCTGAACTTTTCCCCCTCCAAGATGTTCTGAACATCAAAAATCGGGTTCAGAATAATCTCTACCTCTTTGAAAAGTGGTTTCTAACAAAAACCAACCACCATTTTTCACGTTTAAAATGCGCTAGTAATGGGTGTACCTTGCATGGCATAGATATTGAGTCGTCCGACTTGAACTCCGAACATGTGGTAGTAGAACTTGAAGCACGTGCCGACCATGCCCACGGTGATGGGTGGACCGATGAGTCGCGCAGTGCTGTTGGCCCTCTTACGGCTGGCCTCCGTGTAGATGTAGTAGCCTGTGACACCACAACAGAAACATGTTTATAACACCACCACCACACTAACATGTTTATAACACAACCAGTTAATTATCTTTCTGGAGCACCTGTCCAAAATTTAATAATAATAATAATAATAATAATAATAATATAATACAAATAATATATAACAAAAATAATATATAATACTATTTATTATTATTATTGTTAGTATTATTATTGTTATTTTATTATTATTATTATTATTATTATTATATATTATTTTCATTATATATTATTTGTATTATATATTATTATTATTATTATTATTATTATTGTGCATGACATTAATTATTGTTATTATTATTA
>JAUTBV010093352.1:0-17715 GCA_032361325.1 Lepetodrilus fucensis | reverse complement strand
CATATTTTCTGGATATATTGATATAGTTCTGAGATGATGAAAATAATAAAATAGTTCAAACAACTTCTTTACAAAAAACATCCACACAAAACAATCGATGAATTAGCTATTAATTGAGAGAATGCGTGCCAACTAGTCTTAGCAGCTCTATTTATAGTGTGGATTACCATGCACAGCAAATACTGTGAAATTATTAAATTGCTTGTTTTGGAAAATGATTTTAGGCGATTATGATGTCATCACTTGCTACATCTTTTTACTATGAGTGAATTACTGTTTTACGTCACAGTGGAAAATGTTCACCCATATGTGACTATGTAGCTCTCAATCAACGGAGTTAATTTACAGACAAGATGCATTTAGGGTCATAAAATTTAGACATGGGAGACAGCTTACAAATATAAAATTAATGATGACATGCTCAGTTTACATGGTTAATGAAACAGGAACTGTCAAGAGGCATTTCTGCTACACACAGACTGATCTAAAACAATATTGAACTGCAACATTGGCTCACCAATGAAACACTAATTGCATTAACTTATATCTATCAACCTGTTATTTGTCAAGCCTAGATCGACTTTTGGAATGTTAAATCCATCGAAAACACCGATCATCCGATGACGAATAATTTTGTAGCAGGTCACCTATGCAGAGAATGTGTATTTCACTCACCTATGGTAGATATAAATGTTGTGTTGAAGGCATCGTCAGAAAATCTGAACAATAAGCATGTCTTTCCAACTCCAGAATCACCGATCAATAGCAATTTAAATAGAAGATCGTATGTCTTTTTCGCCATTTTCTACTGTAACAAGCATTCAAAATGGCGACAGACAACCTTCCCCAACCTTATCACATTCAGTGTTCCTAAAGTTAAAACGATCTCAGCCAGAGAATAAATGTATATGTTTCCTAATTCGTGTGTTGTTGTTCCAGTCAACGCCTGGACACCTTCTTGGAAAGCTTTATTGATGTTGATGATGCATTTCTAATCGAGAGAAGCGGCACCAGTCAATTCCTGACGTCATTTCCTAATCCGGGCATGTGCTGATGATTAATGCTAGGGAGACAACTCTTCACTGAAACTAAGGACCACGTCTTGTTTTTCATAGATCTACACTGATATGAAAGCAGGAAGTTTACTATATGTATTTGCAACCTCTAAAAATAGAATTGTGCCACGTAATGCAGTATTTACAGTATCGAGAGTATGTGTAACAGTTATTTTACTTAACATAATAATAATTACAAAAGTTGGTACAATATTTATGGTATCTAAATATGAGCAAAAGAGTACACATAGCTAGGCTACTTATTTTAATTTTTAGAAATTCCTAAATAATAATAATGCCTACTAGTATTTGATTTAAATTTAAACAAGTCTAGCTTAATTCCAGTTTAATCTAATTTAATTGTATTGATTTATTTTCCACTTTGTGTAGAAATACATCTACATTAATATTATAAACACATATATGTACACTGGAATACTTAAAAAATAGCTACATGTTGCCTCTCATTGCTGTTATAGTGTAAAGTGTGGATGAATATAGATAATGAAATGGTATGCTTGAGGCCTCTACATGTGGCCAAGCTAAATGTGTTATAGACTTCCTCCTGCCAACAATCTTGATAGCTGCATAGAAATGAAGTATGGTGCCCTGGAAGCTGGGTGAATAAATGTTTTAGATTAGCCAAATAAATAAATAGTTTAAATAAGTAAATAGTTTATATATAAATTATATTGACTGGTATTATATATTTATAGGAAAGGAGCCACTGAAAATCTTTACTCTTGTTCTCCAGTAATCTAGACTTGCTTATCTGATCTAGGGTGACATTTTGAATAGGATTATTTGGGTGAGAACAAGGTGACCCCAGATTTTAGTACATTTGATTTGTTTACATATGTATATTGGGCAACAAGCTACATTTTCTGCATGTCCTACTGGAATTCACTAAAAAATAATGTTAATTTGTCTGAGCATTATCAAATAAAAAAAATAATAAAACAGATATATTGGGTAATAAGCTGCATTTTCCATATGTCCTACTGGTTTTCAATATTGTTTTATTTTATTTTCAAATGTTTGTCTTGTGAAAATATTGAAAACCAATGGGACAAAGTGCAGGAGGCAACTCTATAACAAGTTTGTTTGCTATGTGAATAGACCAGCATATTATACAGGCGTCTTCCTGATAAGAACAAACATGTCACCTGAGTCATGCAGGGCACTACACCAAGGTTCAAGGTTCAATATATATTGCTTCATTTGCATCAGTTGCATACAATATTATTGTCAGTCTTACATAACATTATCCTATCCTCCAATCAATAACATGTACACTGTCGAGAAATTACTGAAACACAATATATATGTACACAGTATATATTGGCCGTTTTATGGTAGTCCATGTCACACCTTGTTCTCTCATTATTCCCATTCAAAATATTCCCCATGAGCAAGCCAATCTAGATTTCTGGGTATCGTTTCTCGAAGCTCTCTTAGCCGCTAAGGGACCATAGCACTCTCTTTGCCGATAGCTAATACATTGCTAAGAGCTTTGAGAAACGATACCCTGGAAAATTTCAGCAGCTCCTTTCAATATAATTCATATTTTAAAACTACCTACTTTCACGCTCTGAGACTATGGATAGTCTAGTTTTGTAGCATATTGAGGTTTTTGCAATTGAAACCTATGGCTAAATGCGGTCAGTTTCAAGTAGGATTCCCAAAATATTAAACTTAAATGACTTTATATACCTCTCCCTGCAAGATAATATACTCGAACTTAATTCAGGAACTCTTTGATTTAATTAATGTGTTTTAAGTCCGAATGTCTCCAAACAACTTTGAATACTTGATGTAAATCCCAAAGAGATACAAAACACAAATGCAATGAATTTGTGATGAGAATAGTATTTATTATGTGTGCCAGCTAGTGAATCTTCCCATATAGCTAAAGCTAGTCCTTGTCAAATTTTCCAATGTTAAAAAAATATTCTTATAAAAAATAAAAATAAATTTAAAAAAAATACAAAAATGGATGCCATCTTCGAAACCTGACAAGAACTACACTAAAGCTAGCACCTGATCACACAAGACAAGAGTATGTACAAAATGAATACAGTATATATATAATATATATATATGGACAGAGTGGAGTAGCCTATACATGGTATAACTTTGTGAATACAATGATGATAGAAAACGTCCATACATTGAAGTTAGAGGATAGAATGGGAAAGTGTAACCCTTAATGTGCTGAATGGAAACGAGCATGCTCTATAATAGAGCTTTTTATAATTAATCCAGCAGGGAGAAGGTTAACTTGAATCTACTGAAAAATTAACTAATAATATTATATCTCTATCTGAAACATGTTTGTACACATCTTACTTTAATCCTAGTTCAATTTCAGATCCTTGCTACCTAAATTCTGATCAAAACTATATGTTTATGGATTAAAACATGCTCATTGTCACAAATTCTTAAGCTGGATTATAAACATGGATTCTTATTGGTTGAGGGTTTGATTGACAGGGCTGCACCAATGTAACAATATTTTCTATTGGATACCTGTGTGAAAGTACATGTAGCTACACCCCTTCCAGAGGCACTCAGATATATGACAGGTGTTCAGAATAACACAGAAGCAATGATTTGCAAATATCTAAGATAATGATATACATGTAATATATTTAGAAATTATGGATAAATGGAAAAAACATAAGAAATTGTAAATTTGAACATGTATTAACTTTCTTTATCAACAAATAAAAATGACTGAGAACAACTCATTTCAATTAAATATTGAATCAACTTAATCGTTAAAGTTGTGTTTGATTGTTAATCATGACAAGAAGATTGAATACTAAAAAAGGATGTGGATATTTTATCTTTCAATTACCAATACCGATATGTGCTCTAAAATAAGGAGTAAGAAAACAAATCCCAACTCGACTGGTATTGTTGGGGTGGGTACATATTGGGTCAAAGTTATCTGTCAAATTACAACTCTGGGACCTGTTTCACAAAACAGTTGTAACTACAATTTATTGTAAGTCAAATTTTAGGGACAAGTGAAAGTCCATTGCATGAAAATTATTATCTAAAACTACTGTAGCGATAAAAATTGTTCTTGTGACCAGACCTACATTTGTTGTGGGTCCCTAAAATTTAATTTACAGTTAATTGTAGCCACAATTGTTCTGAGCAACGAGGCCATGGTTGATTAACTTACAGAATTTGAGGTATTGTAGGATATCGAGTCTGCGCACAAACCCAACTAGTCCACAGTTTGAATCCTAGTGCCACTTTTATCATGTCATGGATTCATTCTATTTTCTCTGAATATTCTCCTGTTCCATGTGTTAATTCCACAACCTGTCAGCAGCATTTCATCTTTCATAATGCCGAGTGGTTATGGAGTTGAACGTCGCTGCAGGAACGACTATCATAATGGAATAGCTTAGCTTTTGAAAGTCATGGACATTGCACCAGTTAAATTTGGGTATTTTAACTCTCTACATGCTGAAGGCAACCAGAGATGCCCTAAATAGCAGTGCTTGTGCCTAATCCAGCAGGGACAGGCTTAATAATATAAAATGTGTTTACGAGGTAAAAGGTTCATTTTATAATACTGTATATATTCCATGATTTACCTGTTCTAACTGTGGATTTGTAGCTCTATTTTGCACCTTGGTCATATCTTGATGTTTCATATAATATTGGAACCACTAGTGCCAATAAGAAACATCAAAACATAAACAGGGCAAAAACTAGAGCTATGAAATCATCAACATAAAAGCATTTGATTGGGCCTCAGTAATACAAGAATGGGTAAATGTTTAATGAAAGAAATTTAAGTATGCATTTACCATGTTTACTCCTAGGCATTTTGCACTCGCACAATGGTACTTGTATATACCGTACCTAGATATATTTCCATGAATATTTCACATTAATTTTCTTTGATAAACAGCTGTAGTTGTCATATACAGTATACATCAATAATATGGTCTTAGTTTAGTAGACAGGTATTAAGACTTGATAGAAGATCCAAGACAAACCAGGACAGATATGTGATTACTCGAGTGAATTAGTGTTTTACGTCGTAGCAGGAATATTTCACCAATACCAGACGGTGTGATTACCGGTACATTAATCGCCATGCGAAAACTGGACCCAGGATGTCGGACTATAATATATGCTAGCCATTGTGATTGAAGGTAACAACAATACGAAGCAGAATTACATTTGATGCTTTAGACACAAAATCCGGAAAACAAATAATGCTTCAGGACAAAACCGTGTGTTAACCCTCTCCATGCTGAAGGAAATCAGAGATGCCCTTAAGAGCAGTGACCAGGGGTGCGTTCAAAGATGCAAGCGGCTTGCCAAACTAGCCACTGTCTCAAGAGTAGTATGAAGCGTACATGGCACAGGGGACCAGTTTAGCTAAGCGGCTTACTCTGTGCTTGTGTCTTTGAACGCACCCCTGGTCTAATCCAGCAAGGAGAGGGTTAATGAGGATAAAATATGCTATTTCCTCCATAACAGGTGCCAATAAAACAGTGAAGAGGGAATCCATGAATATTATTTAAACATCAGTTTCAAATAATTTGCATTAGCCACAATTTGGCCTCTTGCTGACTAATTAACAGAACCCCGTTCCATAAAACAATGGTAACATGGACAGTAATTGTTCTGTGGAACAAGGTTCAGGCAGTTACTAGTATGTATACATGTAGATTATTTGTAGAAATATGGACATTTTCAAAAGTCGTGTTTTAATCAGCTGAAGATGGATTAATTTAATTAAAATCACTACTGTAACAGGGAAACAGTTAACTCTAGCAGTAAAGATGTTAACTATACTTCTTAACCCTTTCCACCTTGCATTTCTTTTTTAATTAATCAGACCGGTATATCACAAAACACTACTGTCGATCTTTATTAATACTTCTGCATTCTTTGTGATGTTGTTGAACATGAGCATCAAATATTTTCTAATAGCCATATTTAAATGTCAATAATATTAATTAATTTTTCCATCTAGTTGTATTAATTACCATAGATAAGAATGTAAAATGTGACAACTTATAAAATAAATAAGTTTCAACATGCAGTGTTTTCAGCAATGCGTGTTGATTGACAAGTCTGGCTCTACTTCAACATTTCTGTCAAACACATAAAAAATGATAATGAAGTGAAATGTCAATGAATAATAGTTTTAATTAGAATGACGGTGAAAAGATATGTGAAAAAGATATGTGATAATAAACCTCCAAAATTAATGATTATACATTAAATGTAGGATCATGATTGTTAAGGAAAATCCATAAAACAAGAAATTAAGATATTCTTTCACCACATAAAATGAGTAAATATATAATATTCATATCATTTTCAAATTTACAAGTTGTTTAGAAACAATTCTAAGCCATCAACACAGACATTATATAGTATCTTCATCTAGATTACCATTTTAATTGTAAAAAGAATATGTGTAGTGGCAAGATCATCTTTGCATTGGTCAACTGTCACTGACAAAACTATCTTTCCCTGAAAGCTGTGAATAGTTTCAGATTTAAAACAAAATATTTTAGAAATGTTAGTTTTTCCAAGTACATCTACCACTATTACCTCTGCAGAATTTCCTCCCAACATCCCATAATCTGATAATCCTTCATGTAACCAAAACAAATGGTGGTTTGCCTGAAGAAATGTGGGTGTATATATATATTTAAAGTATTGGCATAATACATTTACTATTATGGTAGCATGTTACTTATTATTTTTCCTTAGTACCCCGGTAATATTATGTAGAATTATTATTTTTTAAATAAGTAATATTATGTGCATGATCTTGCCACTTTAAATTCTGAGTTAATGAATATAAGTTTGTGAAAGACTACAAGTTATTGTATGTGAGTGAGTGGGTGTTTTAATCTATTTGAACTTAATAATGTGGAAAGTGCATATTACTTTGATTTATTATTTGTATATCATAAACAAATTTGATTGTACTATACTTTGGTATACAACTAGGATAAACTAGGATAATGTTGACTTGGGAAGAGTTGCCTCCCTCTTCTTTAAAAGATGGCAGATTCTGCTGTCAAATCGCTTCTCAGTCACACAATGCAATTCTGTGAATCAGCGACAGTCAACAGGGTGATGTTCCACACCGCAGATGGAGCCCGGCCCCAGTGATAAAAAACCCAACAGGATACATTTGAGTAAGACGATAACAAAAATGGTCACATTGAGACTGAAACACTGGGACACGTTTGTCACCGTGTGTCTTCCAATAAGTAGTCTCGACTTGGCTTATTCCAAACAAGTCCACAAGTCACGATCACAAGTTTTATCACAGTACACAGTTATCTCCCTTTAATGATCCATGTTGGGTACGTCCTCTTCAAAACTGACTTCAGGATTTCAGATATCTGAAACATAAGTTAAAGGAGATTTTAATCACAGCTCTTGGAACAAGAGAACAAAGTAAAGGTGATGGCTGGCTAAGTATACGAAAAGAAAATGAGTGATAGTAATGACAACATCTTATATACTTTACCGCTTCAAAACTGTAGTAACGTATTCTCTTTTTGCTTGGTTCAATCTGCTCATTTGATTAACCCTCTCCTTGCTGGATTAGGCACAGATGTGACTCTTTAGGGCATCCCCAGTTGTCTCCAGCATGGAGAGAGTTAACTCAGTCCTATTCCACAGAACTATTTTAGTCATATTTCGTAAAAATACGAAACTGCCTGATTAATAAATGGCTCACTGTAATGGAATCTTGGAGAAAATGCCCTGCAAATTCTATGCACTGAACCCTAGGAATCCTGTAAACTGAACCATAGGAATTCAGTATAGTACTGGTTTCCTAGGGTTCACTGCACTAGATTCCTAAGACAAGGATTACTTGGGTTCACTGTACAGGATTCCTAGGGTCCATTGTCCAGGATTCCTACAGGAAATGTTGTGCTTACTTTGACGCCCAGTCTACACGTCCTGGCACCGGCCCGGCGGCCAATGGTTGATGGAGATTGGATCCGGAATTCTTGCTGAGTGGACCCGCTCTCTTCCAACTGCCAATGTTAGACGCGCCATAGCCTGGAAACATGCATAGTATCAATATCACTGTTAAGTGTCCTTATTGACTGGTTTTTGACTGGGTTCAGTCTGGTGAAACAATGAGTATTATTTGAGTCGACAACTCATAAATGATCGTCGACATTTTATGTTAATACTACTGCACTATACTATCACACCCAAAGGAGAACTTACTTGGTTTGTTTGCCATGCCAAAAGAAGGAACATAATTCCCCCCACTGTCTCTTCTTCCTGGGGAGTTAAACTTCCTCAAACCACCATCTGAAATGCAAGACAGTGATCCTCATAAGAAATAAAATATATCTCATACACATATTTATTTCGAAACCCATTTCCAAAAAGTGGTGAGTGAAAACCTTGTTCGCAAACGTGTTGGTTTTCAATGTTCGAAAGCCCGTAACCAGTCATTCTCCCGGATTTCTTTCTTAATACGAACATCAAGGGTGCATTTAAAGACACAAGGGCTGAGTAAGCAGCTTAGTTAAACTGGTTCCCTGTCCCATGAACTTGTCTCTTGAGACCGTGGCTAGTTTGGTAAGCCACTTGTGTCTCTGAACTAACTTATACTTACCATGGTCCCTGAATAGCGATATATACCCTTAGATATTTCCTACAATATGATCCATGACAAGGGTTTTCACCTCTTTATATTTTTAACGCAATAAATTTTACAAATGTTCTGTAAAGATAATACTACATACCCAAGTTTCCATGTGGAATGCCAGCTAGAGGATCGCGTGAAATTCCGCCGAGAGGGTCACGTGACATTCCTCCGATTGGATCGCGTGCCATGCCACCCAATGGATCACGCTGTATGCCACCCAGTGGGTTTCGCTTCATACCACTATTGAGTGGATTCAAGCCTGCAACATAATACAAGCCATGTTCATTTTTGTATGGCCATTAAATTACAACAAGACCTTTAATATTTACAAGGTCAAATAAACCATTATTATTGACAATTTATTTTTTAATCTCTATTTTTTATTTATAAATGTGTACCTCTAGAATAATTAGTCGGACAAATATATATGTAGACATGTTTTAACTTTTAATTTTTATTTTGTGGACTTTCAATAAAGTTGTAACCTTATGACCCCCCCCAAACGTAAACAAGAGTAACATACCAGGATGGTAGCGTGAGGAGTTCATATAGTGCTGCTTAGCCGACCTTGCAGACGACCTCCCAGAATTCATGCGACGACTTGCTGTCGGAACAGCTGGCTTGTTGGAGGCTTTTCCCAATATAGATCTGGAAAATGAATTCATAATTTCCGAACAATAAAATAACCGTCTATTTATACGATGGCTACTGATGCAAATTTACATGAATTGAGCATATATTGAGCAAATCAACAACATGAATAAATAAAAACAATGATTCCCCATGTCAAGTTTTCTTTGACCCGAGAAATAATGCACAATGAGACGACTGGCTAAGTTTTTTTTAGAAAAATATTAATAGTAATTAAAAAATGTCTCGTAACTCGCCATTATTCATGAATGTTAAATAATGTACAAAGCATTCATATTATTTTTGCATCCAACTTCTCATCAGCCTCCAAATAGTGCTAGACCGACATATGACAACACTAGCTACAAAATAGCGATAAACTGACATTGATACACTTGACAAAAACTCACTCGAAGAAATCGTCGTCAAAGTCTTCACTCTGCTTCCTCTCTGGCTCCTTGTGCTTGGGTTTCACGACAGCCACTGGTTTCTTCACAGAGACGGAGAAGTCAATGTCATCCCAGTCGTCCCAGGTCTCGGATGCCCCCCAGCGCTTTCTCTCCGGCTGTTTACGCGGCACAGTCATGGTGATCGGACTCTGCAATACCATTGCAAACATTTACTCATTTTCCTTGCCCATGAGGTAAGCAACAGGGGAAGTCGGAAAAAGGCACAATCATGCATGGTTGGAATTAATATAAAAATCAAGCATGGTAGGAAATAGTAGTACGGTGACAGACGTATTGTTTCACATCACAGCGGGAATCTTCCTACCATACGTGACAAACAGCAGTAAGGTATTAGTATTAATGATAAGCTGTAGCCATATCACAAGAGGTATATGTGTTGAAAGGCAAATCCTGTGACGCAATTGACAGGGCTTTACAAATTTTATACTCCCGATCAGAAACATATTTCCTTCTCAGCTGAGCTACACAGAATACACAGAATGGAAGTGCTTGATCCAACACAAAGAGGGTTAATAATTCAATGTATTCCTCTCCTCACGATTCCAGGATATTTTATAAACAGACAGTACCACAAAACACAGACTTACCGACGATTTATCGTGAAAAGAGTCCTTGTGTTTCAAAGGGAGGCCAGCCATGAGGTCGATGGACGGTTTGCGAGTCGGCTGGATGTGCTGGGGGATGTGTTGGGTGTGCTGCTGGGTGTGCTGTTGAGTGTGTTGTTGAGCGTTCTGCTGTTGAGTGTTCTGGCTGTGTTGGTTGCTAGCTATCTGCGGCCGACTGGAAGCCATTGATTTGCCCAGTGTCTGATCAACTTGGAAGTAAGCACTGTGCAAACACTGAAATATGAAACATATATTATTTAATACATTTCATTAATATTCTAATAATAAACTGAAAAATAGTCAACTGTGCAAGCTGTCCTTCTCTTTTCACAATAAACAGGGCTTCAAGTTCACTAATATTTCACTAATATTTCACTTATTTTAATGTAGGAGCCAAATGGCTCCTTAGAAAAATGTTTAACTTTGGTCTGTATTAATAAACTATACAATTGCTTTATTGACAAAGAATATGACAAATATCTTATATCTGAGGACATTCTTAGAATCAATTTCAACAAGTTCAAGACATTGGGATTGCCTTTAAATATGACCTGCATGTTTAGCTTTAATGACAAAGCTCTACAAAAACAATTTTTAAAAAAATCAACATTAAAATAAAATCAATAAAACAAATAATCAAATGAAAAGAATTTAAATATCACGTAATGTTAGTTAAAAACTTTATATATATTTTTAAATGGTTTAGAGCTGCTTTCAAGAGTTTTCAATTTCAAGAGATGCCGATATTTACGACCCACCTGCTTGGCTCCCGGTCGCTTGGATGGATTCCACAGTAACATCCTCCGCATGAGTTCCAGGCCATCCTTGTCTGCACTGGGCACGAGAGTTCTGAGACTGACAGGGACTGTCTGTGGGAAGCGGTAGTTCATGCCGTTGGCCAGCTTGTAGCCCTCGCCCCAGTCGTCCTTGGATGGCGTGCCGAGACAAGTGCAGATCTTGAAGATCTGGTCGATCTCCGAGCTGCCGGGAAACAGCGGCCGTAAAGTGTAAAGTTCCGCCATGATGCAGCCCACCGCCCAGATGTCGATGGGCGAGTTGTAGTTTGTGGACCGCAGCAGGACTTCGGGGGCGCGGTACCTGGACAGAAATGTCGCCATGGTAACATAACAGATACTGCTTTGGTAAGAGAATACAGATGTAAATACATATTATAGAGACAAGATGAACAACATCAATGCTATCGCTCAAAACCCTACCATTTAACCCCGATCTGTTTAAATAAGTAAATAATGTAAATAATGTAAACATTAAATAAAGTACACAGCGAGTACTCCCACAAGTGAGCGAGTCATTTGTTTACATCGCAGCAGGAAATCTTTCACCTATATGTGATGAGTAAGCAGTTCATAAACAACTTGCATGTGAACATTTATATCGTGAACATTTATATTACGCCAAATCCACGCTTGAAAGCTTGCTCATAGCACTGCATTACTACCCACGGTCAATGGATCGACGTACACCAATTTCACCTCCACTTCCTGGGGAGTATACAATGAGTCTCACAGCAAGTACAGTGTCTAGCACACACAACAAGTGGCTCAGGGACTCACCATCGAGTGGACACATAATCCGTGTATGGCGGCTGTGATCGCGTCTCTCGTGCCAACCCGAAATCTGCAATCTTCACCAGCTCAGGACCGGCGCATAGGATGTTTTCTGGTTTCAAATCACGATGGAAAAAACCTGCGAATAGAGCAAATCAATAAATCAAGCTGAAAGTCTATATGGGGATTTGTCAATAAAACTTTGAATTGAGCATGTAATCGTACTCAAAGGGTTTCGTAATCTTTTGAGCCCTGTCTCTTGTTTGTTGATTCCTTGTTTTACCATTCTGGAGAATTATTATAATATTGATAAAATAAATTATCTAAAGATTTAACATACCTTGTGTGTGCATATAGGATAAGCCTTGAAGTACTTGGTACGATATATTACGAACTATAGAGGACGGCATCAGCTTGTCTCTGTGAAAGAAAAAATAAATTAAGAAATATTCACTGAATGTTATATAAATGCTGGATGAAATAGACTGCTGACATAAGATCAATACTTATATGAACGACAACAAATGCATTGATAGACAGTGATAATTAAACAATAATCTTTGCATATATTTCAATCAGTAATGATTACATGAATTATCTCCCCTGTGTTAGGCTTGCTGGATTTCTTGCATTGTTTTGTCATCTTATCCTATCTGTTTTTGAGAAGTTAAATGTGGACTTAATGTAAAGAAATTTAAAGTTCAAACTCATTCTTTCTCATTGGGTAATAATAATAATAAAATAATAATAATAATAATAATAATATAATAATAATAATAATAATAATAATTTTAAAAAATAAAAATAATAATAATACATGTATTAAAAATTCAAGTCTCAAGAATCTCACTAACCTGTCTTTCATCAGCTGATAGAGATTTTCTTTAATAAATTCAAACACAAAGTAAAGCATGTCATTCTCACGAATCACTTCTTTCAACTTTACAATGTTTGGGTGATTCAATTTGCGTAGAGACTGTAAAAAAAAAAAAACAAGCATTATTATATGTTAGACCGGTGGCGTTAAAAATAGAACAATCTACCACTAAGCTAGCACCCCAACTTACACTTTTTTTAACTTAAAAAAGATTATTAATTATTTTATAATTAATTTCAAAAATGTCTTTCAATGCTAAACACAAAAGGTCAGTTAACAAATATATTGGTAACAGGCATGGCAACAGACAAAATTGTGATTTCAGCAGAAAATAAACCTGGTCTACGGGCCCCAAGCTACGTCCAGGACAAATTCCTGTGGATCTCCAGAAATTTCAACAACCAGGGCAAATTCATGTGGATCTCCAGAAACTTGCCATGCAACGACCAGGACAAATTCCTGTGGATCTCCAGAAACTTGCCATGCAACAACTAGGGCAAATTCCTGTGGATCTCCAGAAACTTGCCATGCAACAACCAGGACAAATTCCTGTGGATCTCCAGAAACTTGTCATGCCTGTAGAAATAACATGACCATGTCAATCCTGGGATTTGAACATGCAAAAACAGTCTGGATGCATACCACACTCTCTACAGACTTAGTCAAAATGGTGATTCCCCCTGGTAGGAGACCAGTAGCTACACTACACAATTCATCATAGTCTAGAGACAGCAAAGAATATGTTCATGGTATATATGTTTTACCATATATCTATAGATACTAACCTTGACCTCTCGTAGACTGAGGCATTCATCCCAGGAGTAATATTTCTTCTTCATTCTGAAATAATATATATTCGTATTAAATTAACATAATTGAAAGTTGAAACATTAATTATTATTTCCTTACTTCCAACAGGAAAACATAAAATTAAAAAATTGAATTATAACAAAATTATGATACCGGTAGATGTTCTATTTTCATATATTCTAGGATAACCATTTATGGTACATTTTGTTTATAAATATTGTACACAGATACACAAATTAATTGACGAAAATAGTGATAAAATAATTTACATACAATTGATAATTAAACCAAAATGGAGCATATTCATAAATTTATGGCAGAAAATAGATTATTTGTCAAATATTACAGGATTTGAATAAATAGAAGCATAATGGCATACAGAATGCAAATTTTAGTGGAGACTCACTTTTTGACTGCCACCTTCTCCTTGGTCTCCTCATGAGTCGCCAGCAACACACTGCCGAACGCTCCGTCCCCCAGCAGCTTGGTCATGTGATAGCGATTCATCGTGCTGGTTGTGGATTTCTTCTCTGTCTTTTCCCACTCAGTGGTAAAACCGTCGCATTATCTGTCAAACTCACTTTCAAACTACATTCTGAAAATGAAAGCAATTATGTTTTTTTATATTTCCAATGACATTTTAGGCAATTATTTTTCAATTTTAATTTTAATTTTATAGAGGATCGAACATGAGTGGGCATTCAATACTGAATTTATTAAACTCGTTGGTGAAACTGATATTGTGCGAGGCTTTGCTGAGCACAATATCAGATTTACCGATGAGTGATACTCTTCCAGAAATATTTTTAAAAGCATAATTGAAAACTTATGGTCCTTCATATCTTTTTTAAATTGTGGTTTAGAGTCACTTTCTAGAATCTCTAATATCACGACTTGTCAGTTTAGGGCAGGAGGAAACCTGCAACATCTGTAGCGCTGCGAGTACTGGCTGGTACTGACAAGACCAAGAATGATAATTGTATTGCCACTCTACACTACAGACAGTGTATCATATCAATATCATGTCAGAAAGGTAACTTTTGCGAACATTGATGCCGGGCCTTCATAAAAATTTTGATATTAATATCATGCTGGTCTTTTAGCACTTCAAGCATGCCTAGGCTGGATTTCGTCTGGATGTTGGTGCTAGCTCACTAGAAAATCATGCCACAGAAAGTTTCAAGTTAATAAATCACAATAGATTGCTCTGAGCCAGCTAGTTCTTTATTTTAACTCTCTCCATGCTGGAGGCAACCCAGAGATGCCCTAAAGTGCAATGCCAAATCCAATATGAAGAGGGTTAATGCTGATGGAGTGCCAAGCAGGGGAACAATAAGTAACATCTTTCAAAATTCTTTGGCACAACACCCTCGACTCAAACCACCAAAATATATACCACTCGCTGATGCTCTTACCACAAGGGGCGACTATCACAGGAAATTTCACTATCATGACAGTAAATAGTTATCAGGTGCGTAGCTATGGGCATTTTAATGTGGATTCGCCAGTACTGTAACTGTACCATGTTTCTATTTTGTTTACAAAATCACATTAGCTAGGATATTAGCCTGGCTATAGTGAGAATTACGATCACAATATCTAGTTATCACAATTTGACAAACATCGCAAATACCATGATAGTATGTTAGACCTGTAGGCAGTGTATAAAACTCCAGCAATTTCACTGCCAGCCATGAGGACTGATAAGTCTGAGAAGTTACCCGTCTTCATACAATGTTGGCCAGTGATCGATGATATACATCTTGAAAAACGAATAAAAAGTAACACGACATGCGGGCGTGCAAGGATAAAATGTTACCCGTCCTCACGGAAAATAGCTCTATTTCGAACACTGCTGTAGGTTTTGATTTTGGAGTGTCTCTAATAGAGCTGAAATGGGTACCCGGGTACTCGAGTATGGGTCTGGTACATGCAATACTCGAGTAGTAAATTGATACTCAAATACTCGAGTAGTAAATTGATACTCAAGTACTCGAGAGCGATCTCCCCTTTGTAATGAACAATGGTGGACATATAGGTTGTTTTAATTTAAAAATTAGTTTACTTTTGAGAAACGTTATGTGTGCTAAATACGACTTAAAAGGTCATAAAATCGCTTTTGGCCATCTCAATTTTGAAAATGTCCGGGAAAGAATGCCCTGGACCCTCCTAGTTTGCTCGGTTACTTCGCAACCGAGGGTAAGGCACTTCACCACTTGCAGAGTAATTCAACATGAGTACTCAAGTACCAAATGTCCTACCCGTTTCAGCCCTAATGTAAACAATGGATGGTCTCATGGAATGGATGTAAATTTGTGTTGTAAGAATATGTCACTGACATTGTCAGGAATCAGGAATGTCACTGTTATTACGGTGTTAAAACGTTACAAATACTGTCTACCATGCAGTTGTAAGTGTTGATAAGAACATGAGGCCAAATGGTAATCACCACTTGCATAACATTGAAACAATCCACCTTGGCACAATCCCATAATTCTCCATTGTTGCAGTATTACCGTATTGATCGAATTCTGATTCTGACATTTCAACAACATTCCCATCGGGATGAACTTACAAACACCAAAACAACACTCAATAGTGAACTCAATGTTTGAAGTGGTTATTTAGATATCCTAAAATGTCCAATTTACCTAAGACAACGATGTATTATCTGTGTTTACTGCATTATCCAGACGTCAGGTAACACTTGCTCCTCTGCCACACGGCGCCATGTTTGTAGTTGCTATTTGGCGCTGGCAGAGTCACGTGACCTATTACTAACAACAGAAATGATAGATCTGGCTAGACATGCCGTTACTTAGATGTTATTTAATATATACACCCTTGTTTATAAGCTGTTTATATATAGATATCGGTGAACATCATGCATTGTTATATGTGCATGCATAGTTGTTCTGTTCAACAATAATGTTTTAAAGACTAATCTTTCACCGAAACCTACTAATAGTAGGTCCTATTTATAAGTAGGCTTTTACTTTTAGAAGACACTTTAAAATCATATATAGGGCCTAGACTCTGTTATCATTTCATTCTGGTCTACTCATACACTATTTGAATAGGTATGCCTACTTTAAACTTTTAACTTGCTTTATTCTATACACACAGTGGTGCATATGCTACATGGTACAGACATGTAGGCTACTTTTAAAGTTAATCGTGATAGGCATTGATTGCGAGGTCAATATACTTCATGACCATATATTATATCATCAACGAGTCCAAATAGCAGACTAGTATAATAAATATATCACATATAGGCTAATATATAGGACTACATATATATAGCGAATTGTCAACAACATTTTAATCCAGAATATATGTAGAACTAGTCCTAATATATGCTAAAAATATGGCATTACTAATTAATCTAGTTAAACTCGACCACTGGCCTACTTATCAGATTAACGATAATAACATATATAGGACTATTATGATCATGATAATAACAAGTAATGATGACAAGAGTGGAGCGGATACTTATTATGGACGGGGGTGGAGTGGGGTGGCGGGTGGTTGGTTTTGGGGAGAGACATTTAATTATTATTATTTTTTAATAATAATATTATTATAATAGTATAATAAACATTCGACACAATCTCATTGGATTTTAATTAACCGTGGTATAGGACAACTACTCTTTC
The DNA here is from genome assembly GCA_032361325.1 of Lepetodrilus fucensis. Taxonomy (NCBI): domain Eukaryota; kingdom Metazoa; phylum Mollusca; class Gastropoda; order Lepetellida; family Lepetodrilidae; genus Lepetodrilus; species Lepetodrilus fucensis. The sequence continues at coordinate 360 of JAUTBV010093352.1, read as the reverse complement.
AAAAGACCTCATTCACATTCCTATAGATTCTGTACCCGAACTTTGTCAAATTCTTGTATTATTCGCCCCTTCATGAATGACAATGGTCATAGTCTATCAATGATGACAATGGTCATAGTCTATCAATGATGATGATGATGGTAGTGGTGACACTACTACTACTACTACTACTACTACTTACTACTACTACTACTTACTACTACTACTACTACTTATACTAGGCTATACTATAGTCAATGTCCACTACTACTGCTACTACTACTACTATTATTACCTCCTCCTCCTACTACTACTACTACTACTACTACTACTACTACTATTATTATTATTACTACTACTACTACTACTACTACTACTACT
>JAUTBV010093341.1:0-17716 GCA_032361325.1 Lepetodrilus fucensis | reverse complement strand
CTCTGTCTCTGTCTCTGTCTCTCTCTCTCTCTCTCTCTCTCTCTCTCTCTCTCTCTCTCTCTCTCTCTCTCTCTCTCTGAGTCTCTCTCTCTCTTACTCGATCTTAATGTCCATTTATAACCCCCTAGCTCCCCCCCCCTCTCTCTCTCTCTCTCTCTCTCTCCTCTATATTTTCTTTATTTCGTTATTTCTTTCTTCCCCCTCTTAAGTAATCTCGTACATCTTTCAGAGAAATTCGCATGTACTTTTCTGGTTTCATGTCGTTGATAGAGCCTCCCCTCTGTGTACTATCAGCATTTACAAATCGAGATACTGATTAATGACGATTCCTAGTGGTCTGTTAAGTGTTTCACACAGATTCATTGTTGAGGAATTCATCAATCTGATATTTACATCCTGTCAAACAAGCCTGAAATATCAGCAAACGATAGCTAGTTCTGATAATACACGTTAATACCAGAATTGAGTGTCCAAAACAAACAATCGGCATCGGTCAATCGGATTCCATCGCAGAACCAACCCTATCTCATGACATCTCGAAACGGTCATTACCGACGTCTATCCCCGCGTAATCGCAATATGCGCTGCCGAAGAACGTAATAGTATTATGACTCCCAGATCCGAGTTTGTTTTCTTATGTCACCCAAAGCTCGCATTAGCAGTTCCGAATGACGGGCAAGAGCCGATGCATGACAGTCTGACGGAGTTCCGCGATGTTGAGAGGGTGTAACTGTCGGAACGTGTCGTGATTGCACATACAGCCGTGTCAAACTGACAAGTGTCATGTCGTCAGTGCGCGGCAACTCAATCCGTGCCACGAAGACGATGTAACGAGAGACTGGTCCCGGTCTGGGAACTTCCGGCCGCCATCTTGCTGTCAGTGGTTCTTAACCGGAAATACATGTCCAATGGTTGACATGAAAGTGCAAACTTCACGACATCTTTAAAATAAAGCAATAGGTCGATTTTTCATACTTTGTAATATGGACAAATGTAAATTATTTATGTAATTAAAATATGTGTCCAATGGTTAACAAGAACTTGAAAACTTTAAACATCTTTAAACTTACGCATGGGTCGATATTTCTTACTTTGTAATATAGAAATGTTTTAATTGTTTATCTAATTAAAATATTGGTATCATTTGGAGATACATTTATTATACATTAATTCAAAGATGGTACAATTTAAAGAATTCTGAACATGATGCCCCATTACCTAAGCTACCAATAGTAGGCTACTTACAAGGAATGCAATGTCGTTTTAACGTCATACTCATAGGATTAACATGAGCCCATCGTGGAACATGCATGTTATCATAGTTTAAAAAAATATACTACTAACCCATATAATGTATGTGTTGGTATTATAATTTATAAGAAATAGTATGCTAATTGTATTCAACATAAAACCCACTTACATGAAAAACTCTCATAGAGATGCTAAAAGCTTATAATATTCGGTGTGGCTTGAATGACATTTTTTGGTCTGAAATCTGAAAGTAATTAAACATGCCTCATTTCGTTTTAACATTCCGGTGTCTTTTTCAACCCCGGCTTCCGCTTTGCGGGTCGTCTATGCTGTGAGTTTGTAAGTTTTGATTACTTCGCCGATATTCCCATTTGACTAATTTCCTGGAGCGAGGGCACGAGGAGGTATTAAGCATCTCATCGGCAATTTAAGCTGCCCCCAAATGCCAATTCCTGAATGTCTCCGATTTCGGAAACTCTCCCGTGAGGTTTTGCATCAGCAACAATTTGATTGACAGCGACAAGGTGAAACAGACATCTTTCAGAGTGTGCCGCCATGGTCTGTCGCATCCTTTCTAACGTTTTATCGAAATTCGCATCTAAATTATGGAAAAGATAGGAAACTCGGTTGTATTTTTTTTGTTTGTAACCCAAACAAATCTTCCACAGGAAGACAGCTGAAGGAAACGGAATAATACGTAATAAGGTCACGTGCTATGTCAATTTCAGAACGTGTATATTTCATGATGGTTGTTTTCATTGTCAATGTTATTGGAGATCTTTCCCCTGCTATAATATTAACTTTTTAATGCTTTTGAATGATTTGTGACGGCGTGTTTCCCGCTTAGTTGAATGATTCATATTAGTAACACCAATATTTCCCCTACCGTTTCAACTTGCTTTTTTTATAGTATCTTTGTTGTGCCTATGCAAAGAAAAAACAACACTTTAAAATATTTATCTTGAAACTTTATCTAAATAATTTAGACATTTTGATTTTATCTGCGCAGCTGTGACGTATTATTATTGTAAGCGAAACTTTTTACAACAGTTTAGATAATTTACAATGCATTTAAATATGATTTATGTGGAAAACCGTGACAAATAAATTGTTGACACGGTCGTATACTTTGTTATGTGTGAATATCGTATATGAAATAGTTTTGCTTTTTCTCCTCTATTTTTATTTTATTTTGGCGTGAATATACTGAAGGTTGGAGAAATAGTAATCATGAATTTAATTTTAAGTATAATTCTTGTTTTTTCCCCAAACCATATTTTTAAAAGAATATACTAGTATTAATATATGCATAGTTCGTATACCACTCTCATGCAAATGTCTTCACACCGTAATATACCTACACTCATGAACATTCTACATCTATAGTAGTGGCTGAACAGATACGCCACACACACACACACACACACACACACACACACACACACACACACACACACGCGCGCGCGCAGACAGCGAGAGAGAGATAGAGGGAGAGAGAGGGAACAAGAGACATTTTGTATATCAGTTTTCTATTTACACATTCAAAATACATAATTATTACTTTTCAATGATTTATATAGATACAATAAATATACGAATAACATTATTCAAGAGTATACTGTTTACTGTAAATCATCTTCTAAAATCAAAGGTCAGTGTCTCATTAAACATACGCTACTGTAGGTTTTGATTAGCATTATCAAAGATATATGTACATAAATATAGTTCAGACCAGGCCTTACACGGATTCCGTGACATGTGTATTTAGGAGGATAAACCGGAACCCGGAACTGTTTGACCAAAGAACCACTGTCCGTCTAGATACATCAAGGATGGGAAATGTACATGAATAATTTCCAATAATTCCCTCACAATCGACTGTTCCCCGATTAAATGTGGTCCTTTGCTCGTCGAAGTCCCTGGTTTTCTTTTTAATTATACTGACATAACATGTATAGGATATTATTAGAGTTTTTATTTCGTATCCAGTAGGAAGAGATGGAATTGTGAATGTAAAACCTTCTAGCGCCTTAACTGGCAGCTTGGGTTGTATACTCCCCAGGGAGTTGAAAAGGTGAAATGAGTGCATATTGATCCATTGACAGGAGTAATAATGTAGTGCTATAGTCATGCTTCTGAAGCATGGATTTAGCGGAATATAAATGCGCACATTATTATTATTATTATTATTAATATTATTATTAATTATTATCAATACATGCCTGTGACGTGTGATTTTTAAATTCTCGCACAAGCTATGTTTGTACGGACTGATACGCTATAAACACGAATATACATGAACATCGTACAACATAACGAAATAATTACTTGTCGATTTCATAGTAATACAACGTAACCGTGTCTACTAATTATCAATGTACATATTCTGAATTACTTCCTGTATTTAAAGTGATAATTTAATCACTGTAAATCCGTGAAAAATATGATAAATATCAAGCGCATGGTCTACCTCACATGATACGAACATCAACCGAGAGATCATAATCTTTATATCGTTATTAAATATTAAGATTTTCACGCAAGAATTGCGTGCATAGCTGGTTTACAAGCTGGAACTAATCTTTTTGGCGAATTTTGACATATAATAAAATGGACGACTTTCTTAACGACCGAACAGCGTTAAAATGAAGTGGCGTGTGCTTCCCGTAAGTAATGAGATAAACCCATATGATGAACAGAGCTCGGGCGAAGACATTGCACGACGTAGTCTGACTCCGTTATTATAATTTTTCATATTTCATTTCTTTTTACAAGTATGTTTTGACAATGTTAATTTAATTATTTATTAATTTATGTATTTATTTATTTATTTATTTATATAGCGCCAAACAGTACACAAACTGCACTAGGCATGCTCATAGCGCTGACAACCATGACTTGTGTTGATGGCAGAAGATTATGTTTTTTCAAATTAAACTTTTGTCAAACAATATGTATACAGTAGAGTATAAACATAATGTCCATGAATTGCTCAGGGCTGTCTTGTACGACCCTTCTTAACTCTACGCTAAACTTAACTCAAACCTTAGCAATGATGTAGTCTATTAAGGCTTACGTTGGAGCTACGATTACGTTAGAATAGCCGTAGTCTCAGAGGATACATACTACGGTTTCCGCCGTTTCGTATACATAGGAATCCCCAGGATTTGAAAAGTCGTAGTTCTCAAGGTTGTGGCGTCGACCTGGGCAATTATCCCGTAGCGTCTCTCCGTGGTGATTAATGGATTTCGGAACACCTCCAATCACAGGTAAAAAGCCATCTGACAGTTCCCATCTTGGTCCAAACACTGGATGTCCAAGACGGGAGCAAGGTCAACAGATTAGAACGAGCGTTCAGCAGGCATTTCTACAAGTGGTCATTCAATTCTTGGCGTCCGAAAACACGACCTTTCTCTGGGAAACAGATGTAGCCTTTCGCTTGTCAATCTCAGAAGGGTGAAATAGACAAGGGGGTGACAAATAGGTGAAATCGACGAGACCTGGTAGTGATGGCCGTGAAACACGAGCTACTGCTTGTGCGACACTGTGATGGACAGGTTGACGTCGCTCAAACTTGTTGATTTCTTAAACAATAACACGTGGGAAGGGTGTTTCCGTTTGGGGGATAGTGCGACAGAAGTCGCGAGAGGAAATATGTATTGTATGACAACATTGTATGACAGAATGTATGACACTTGTATGCTGCATTGAATGACAATTTGTATTTACACACTGTATACATGACGTTGTCATTCAAATTCTATACATTGCATTATTGAAATTTAACATTTAGCATGTCATAGAGAAACATAACAACAAAACCAAACAAACGAACAAACAAGCACATACACACACACGCACGCGCGCGCACACACACACACACACACACACACACACACATACGCGCGCACACATACATTAACTGATAGTTTATAATGATTATATACATTTTACATAAACGCAAGTTATGTTGATGTGTATAATTCACTGTGATATATATTATTGAATCATTAAATATAAGTTGAACTGGTAAGTTAGTGCCTATCATAGTAATCTGACATATTAAATTATATTGATTACTATTCTGCATTGATTGCATATCAAAGCAAAGTCCTATTCAAAATAATTCTGTCTCCTGATTATTGTTTTAATAAATAATTAAACTTATTTAGTAGAACCTACTGTTTGAAGTGCAATAATTCTCTGTGTACACTGGCTATGAACTATGAATACTATGAACAGGACATTCGAGGTCTGAGGCAGAAAGTTGGAAATTGTACGTTTGTTGAAAGAGTACTGTAATCATTGGTAGGAGTTTTCTAACGTAAATGCAATATCAAAATTATATTATTGTATTATCAGTACATGTATACCTAACCATGGTCTTCTTTAACCCTCGATTTCTCGCAAATAGGGCAGCGCACTCAGGCACACTCTCCGTGTGCGGTGTGCGGTGGGCTTTCGGGCATATCCGGTTGCCTTCAGCATAGAGAAGGTTAAACACACTACTGCGTTCATTTGGTGTACGACAATGACTTAACGTGAAGTGACAGAGGTACCAAGAAATAAGTATAAATGTGTCAAGATATCCATCTTTATTACTGGGGAAAAGGAGAAAAACTTCAGTGATGAAATGAACTAAATAAGTCAGTTTAATATGTCTCAAAAAGCTACTCATAAAACCCGTTTAAACCGGATGAAGCAAATAAAAAGCTCTCCCCAGTAACAAACGAATGTGTGATAAACGCTGTCGTATCACACACGAAGGGGAAAATTGAGATGTTATTTTCTCTCCGACCACAAATTTACCCAATTCCTGGTAAGAATAACGTTCCGTATCAGTAAACCTTATAATTAATTCCGTTTGAAGTCTAGGTAGTTCTAAGCTTTCTGATGGTTCAAAGTCTATACCCCCTCTTCAACATCCCGCACAGTTCTTACAACGGTATAGTGGTAGTTTTACGTGTGATTTCAAAATGGCGTGTATAACCGTTCAAAAGTATTTTTTCCCCCTCTGTTTTCCAAATTATTTTTTGTTCATTCAGCTGTGAAAACGGCTTGTGAAATCTTCCGCGTCGGCCAGCGTGTAGCAGTTATTCCCCTTTGATGTCTTTCTTGTGTATGTCTAGATACGAAGTCGTCTTGGCATACGTCGAAATACGTTCATCAAGCCATCGACGGATTCTAAATTGACGTCTTTGGGCAAACATTGTCGACTCGACTGAAATTACCGGAAGCAATAACATCATCATTTTTGTATTTTATGTGAGAAATTATCGTTACCATAAATTGCGATTCCAAAGATGTTAGCAGTTGCTAGACAAACTCGTATTTTATTATTTTTTCTTTTTTCTTGTCGTAAATCTACATCTTAGGTACCATATTGTATGTGTATTGTGTTGGTTACTGTTGTCAAGAACTTGCTTTATTAATAATTATATCTAAATAGAAGTCTTACTGAAATTAGAATTGTCGCCTTTTAGGTCTATATTAATTCGAATATTACTGTTACACGCCCCCAATCGACTTACTTTCGGATTTTCAAACATTTGTATTTCCATATCGTCATGTCGTCTTCATATTTCCGCGGCAAACCTTTTGCACACCAATTTTAACCATCCCTGTAAGGAAATACAAGAAAAGCCCAATATTAACAGTTTTTAAGAAATCATATATTGTTCTCATACGTGGCTTTAGATTTAACGATAACACCGTCTTGATGCTATATAGGCCTAGTCCCGTTCCAAGCCATATGTGTTAGATTGGAAGCAACGGTATACATCGTCATAGACTGACATGGTTGTGATAGCGATGACACTTTTGTAGCCACCAGTCCCCTCGTAAACACTAAGCGTAGATATTACCGTGTCAAAATATTTGTTTTAGTTCATTCCCCAGGTCATCCCATAGATTCTCTTCTAAACTGTCCTTATGCGTGACCTTAAACGTGACCTATGACCCGCTTGACTGGTGTCATCTCAGAACGAGGCGGCGCATTGACTTATGGGAATAATCTATTCTCACGCTTCGGTGATCCAACTGGATAATTTATTTACTAATTATCGACATTCTGTTCGCAAGTTGGGTTAATTTAACTGTCGGACAACATTTTTTGTTTTCGGTTTCTTTGGCACTCGATTAGAAACCTGCAAGTATTAAATCCTTGGAACATATTTTATCTTGAAGCGCTACTTGACTCTCAAAACAGTTTCATGTCAGTGTCTGTCAAAATGATTTACCTAAGTAGTTGTGTATGTAATTAGTATGTGTTTGTAAAACTATGAACATAAGTCTTATATGTCTACTGTCTATGGACGTAACTGTTTGTTTGGGTTCACGTATTATATACTGAAGTACATTTCTGATTGATCACCATATTGCATTATCACAAATTCAATAAGATCAGACAAAATCGAAACACTTATCTAAGTCCTCTCCTTATTTACAACTTATAACAACATACTTGGTGCAAATATACTACTACATACATATCCTAGCGTATCGATCACATGGGAAATGTCAATGGAATTAGCAATGATTCCTGAACAGATGTTACCTGAATTCGAGGCATTGACAGCAGCACACGTGGAACTGCTTGCAACGATAAGGATAACTAAACGCCAACAGTTTCTACATAAGATTGTACTCAGTCTATCCAGTGTACAAATACTAGAGTTTATGCGCTTAGTGTGTGTTTACTGAGAAGAAATCAATGGACATATGTGTATAGATAACGAGAAACAAAGTGTGTGAGTCTAACCTTAGCTTACCTCAAGCTTTCCTTGGCACTCTCTGAGAAAATAAATTTACTTGGCTTTAGTAAACAATTGTATGATTAAGAGTGCGTATATGATATATTATGTAGCATTAACGTGGCTTTTTATTTACGATAATGCACCTAAATATGTCCTGGATGTTGGCAATATGTCATATAATAATACTTATGAATAATGTCTAAGTTTTATATCCACGCCCAATTATTATGAAACGTTTTTGAGAGAGTACGACGATTTCGTACTCAGGCTGTTTAAATATGTGGAGATTTGTGAACAAAACCTTAATTCGATTCTTCTTCTTATTATTTTTTTAAAAACAATATTTAATATTTCAGTATTTCAGAAACTTCCGGGATACACGATTTTTATGGGATGGCTACGAACTGTTCTTAGGCTACGAAGTTCATAAGAGTGTTTCGAGAATATCCCCCTGATCTACTAGTCTTTCAAGACCTTGGACATCACAATAATTTTGTAGCTTACTACCTGTGATTTATTTTAATATTGTAGATAAATGGAGTCTTGTTTGTTAAACATTCATGAAGAGAAATAACTATCTTCGTAACATTGTGCATTATGGACATAGCATTATATTGTTTATGTGTTCGCATGTGGGTATTTATGGCGGTGGTGCTTGTGGACGGTATTTGGTGCAGGACAAGGTTGTGGGTGTGGGTGTTAGTGTGGGTGTGGAGTGGGGTGGGGGTGGTTGTCAAATCCCAACTGTACCACATAACACAGATGATCCCCTCGTGGCATTCTTAAAGAACATTCAGATTCAATAGAAATCAAGAATTATCTAATAGTTCCTCAAAGTTTCATCAATAAAATACCGGTATACTGACTTCACCAGCCACCAAGATTACGAAACCTTTTGAGTACGATTTCATGCTCAAGCTCAGATTTTATATGGGGATTTATGAACAAAACTTTGAGTTGAGTATAACATCGTACTGAGATCTTCGTAATTTCGGGACTAGATGTAACTAAACCTATACAGGTTAGTACATTGGAATGATACCAAATGATGAACTAATCCTTATATAAAATTATTATTTTCGTTTGGCATTTCTCATAAAAAAATGAACAGTTGTTCTCTTCAAAACTATAGTTTACGTTGCACTATTCAGATACAATATATATACCAAATTATTAATCAATGCATAACCATGGAATAGTATGCTTTACAATTGACACGTTTAATATTGGACATAGTCCAACTATATATATATTTTAAGTTGCGCAATGACACTCCAGAACAGTTTATGCATGGTCATAAATAATAATGAAAGCCCAGATGATGGTCGCCATGTCTCTAAAATGTCTGCAGGTGTCGGCACTGACAGCAGTATCGTCACGGAACCATTGTGTTGTTGTCGACGGTAACGCTTCCAGACAGTTTAGCGCGTTCTTTGAGTTCTGGTCATTTCAGTGGTCACTCACTGCGCTAGCAGATGCATCACTGGTGTCACGCCCAGATGTGGTCCATCAGCTGACCACTAAACAAACACGATGACACTCCGGACACTGGTCAGTTTCGTCAGCTTGCAATGTGACACGAAGGATTTACAACAGTTATGTGAAACTCCTGCAAGAACGAGAAATTGAATTTCTGATATTTTAAGTTTTAGTGAGGGGTAATCACTTTGGACAATTATATTGGTCTTGAATTAAAGTTCTTGAAATCACGTGTTTAATACAATGCCAGGTCAAATTTTGAGAGGAGTATGATTAATGATCCGTAATATTTGCAGTTACGATAATAGATAACACAAAGTTTCGGGAGACATGTTCAGATTACCATTAAGTTGGCTGTTCGTGGATCCCGGAAGTTTTTCCAATAAATATTCTTTAAAAATTAAATGATACAACAGGACAAACAACGGTAAGCTAATATTACGACTTCTTTAAACAAATACGAATCCAGTATTCCTTGGGACCAATGGCAATGGCTGCCAATGTGGGTGTCCGGAAGAACATTTTATAGGAAGAGTTCACTTTAATACCCACTTTGATATCGATATGTTAAATTGCGCGAAACTGGATGTTGGTTATTTTCTATAGGTATAGGCATAGCCTGAATTTATGGGGTTAAATAAGTCTACCACCTGTCATTATTATAACATCTTAGAGCAATATTCTTCCCTGCATTTTTTCATTTGAATATGTATTCATAATTAAGAAAAATAGATAATAGCTCATACAATGTTGTATGTTTTTCTCTCAATGTTTCTATGCATGTATATATGGTAAAGGCCATTGTATAGGTTGCTCGAGTTTGTAAACGTTTTCCAACTACTTTGTGATTCTTATGTATACTAGTATTCGGTATACGTATTCTCGGTATACGTAGCCTATATATATGCATATTTTCCATGATCTCGACTCTACAGACCAACGGTTAAACCCTTATCACAATCTGCGTGGTAGTTTGAAAACACAATTTATGCGACGTGTTTTGTTATACTTGGAACCTTTGGACAGTTCGCCATCACTGTATTTGCAATTTTGTCATTCACGACGCGAGGTTTACGATGACAGAGTGTGTATACCGCGACGAGTATGTATAGGAAGCAGATAAGTGAGAATGTCTTTGTTTTTCTCTTCAAGAATATGTCTTCCCGTGTCCGTTTCGTTAGAAAGTCGACTTTTCAACACGGAACGGTGTATATGATATACGGCCATTGCAAGAACTCGAATATACCCAAGATCTGTATTCGGAATGTGTTGGTATATTGGGGCAAACGATCCATCGGACATTGATGTCAGAATTTGGATCATTTTCCTGAGAACAAATATAATCTTTGTTTAATTCGGAAAAGATCAAAGCTGGGCAGACGTTAATGATAAAAACCCACCACAAGGGCATTAACTCTGATGTGCAAACCGTCACAGACCACTAGAAACTAGACATTACGCTCGCGCAACACTTGTTCGTCATAAATTACATGGAAGCACCGAAAAAGAAACTCTATTGGTTCGCTTTTCCGGGTGAGCGGTTACCGTTCGTTACATGTGATTTGAAGTAAATGAAACATATAAATAGTGGAGGGAAGAAAAAACGCCAGGTTTTGGTAGACTTGTGTAAACGCGGGCATGTTACACCGATAAATTTCACTTTCTGACATGGCTTTTTCGTATTCTGATTGTTTTTCCTGCTAGCCTCCCTGTCGGAAGTTTGTAAACATTGATTGAACAGTTGGTTTTTCGTTGGGAGGGGGGAAAAGCGGATTTTTCCATGGTAACATAAAGCAAGAACTAATGTTCCGTTCTTAAACGTTTATGGTTTTCTATGAGCTTCCCGACTTTTCACGAACAAAGAATGGCAATTGTCTTTGACATGGTTATGGCACGTGTTTCACTTTGTCACAACATTGTAATAAAAACGTCCAAGTGTGTTTCTAAGTTTCCTAGTTTAGGAAAACTGACTGTCTACTGCGTCTCAATAGAGAGGCGAAGCGTGCATGAAATTTAAATGGTAAACTAATGACATAATTTAAACGTTTCCACAGCTAGTCTAACACGCTAGATAGCATTTATTCGCATCCAGTCTATGCTTAGTTAAGAAACGTGTTTGTTCTTGTCAATTAACTAACGACATCACAGTTTGTCCAGGGAGATGAACATGCATGCACTTTCAAATTTAACGCCGTTAGCAAATTCACCATTAAATTTCAAGTCTCTTTAAAAAGGGCCGCGATAAACGACATCCGGTTTCGCTCTTCTTCACATTCTTCATATAGACATCATCTTCATTATAGTGATCGCCGTTGGATCGCCTATGGAATATATACCTTAATTGTAGCTTTCCTGCAAATTACCGGTACTTACTTACAGAGATAAAACATGAACAGAATGTTCACCATCTCGGTTCCCGTATATGCATGCGATACATATATATATATACACTCTATGTTGTTTCTTCGAAATATGGTACCTCGAATAAATAGTACATGCATGTACTATGGTAAATATACGCCTATTTATGTTACAAATACAAAGTACATTTTCATTTACTAAATACCTTTATAGACACGTATTAATATATTTGGTAATGATAAGAATATTTTCGTGGGTAATAACTATAAGATGAGATGCTTCCATAATTCATAAACGTATTTATTATTTGACTCATCATGCATTACTACATATAGGCCACACTATAGTCTCACAATTGTTCTGAATTATCTTAATACATATATATTGAAAGCCAGGAGTTATACCTACGACACGGTATGGGACATGTTGAATGATCTACTATGCATGTACCAACATTCCTATTAAATATGGTCTATAGTCTCAGAACGTATTGCAAATAATATTATACAATTTGTTCATATACGACATACTATTGATTTTTAGACAATTTACATATATACTTCTTGAAACTATTTATTGCCATGAATCATGATTCAACGGTTAGATTAGTACATTTGCGATAGAAATATGATTAACACCTAGAATTGGTTTCAATAAAAAATAAATATTGCGAGCTATTTGAGATAAGTGTTTAGACATTATAAGGATACTGTGCAAGAATTAGGCTACTAATTTATTAATGATGATTGCTCAAGCAAGCAAGCATCGTCTTCATACGTTCCCTGAAGCCTGGTTTCATCTGTCTTCGTTCAATACAATTTCCACTAATAAGTAGCGAGTTTCTTCCGGTGCAAACCACCAAATTAATGTTCCTAGACGGTACAGTCAGACATGTTTCGTTGAAAGACAGAAAAAGGAGAGAGAAAAAATGTAATTAATCTCTTGACAAATGCAGACCCCCCAAAAAATGGGAGGGGGAGGGGAAGACAAGTTCTCATTTTCTTGACAAGACTATAAATAATTCGTAACGGTAAATTTAAAATTGCTGCATTAAGAAGTGAACATCTATACAGACAAAATGAGATTTACGAAAAAGGAAACTGGTAGTTTGACGTGTTGAAACAAACGTAGATCGCGTTTATTGATATGCCTATTCATGGTTGAATTATAGCAGCCGGTGCGAACTGCTAAATTAATGACGTGAGTTTGCTTCTGTAAACAAACAGGACGTATATGTCTGGTGTTACGATTTTTATCTACCAGTATAACAAGAAAATCGTCGTGTTGAACCAATTTGCTTTTTATTCCTTCTTTATGCGCTATATGTTTTGGTACATATGGTTATATTACTTATTTCCGCTGTGAAATGTACATCACATGATATGTTAGCTTATGGATGTCACGGCCTGTCACGACCAACAAAATTACTTGATTCGTGAAATTAACAAGCATTATGTACTTTATTCACAGATGCATGGCATGCATTTCATATAGGACGATATAACACGATATGAAGCATTACAATAACTGTTATTGTTAGTAAACCGTAATATTAATATGAAAATAGTCACCCTCGAAATTTATAGACCATTATGCCTATTTAATATCCATCAAATAACTTGAAGGGTTGTTAAGTAATGGTCTGTGTTTCGAGGATGGGAAATAGTATTCTTAAAGTTGTTACATGTTGTCGTAAAGCACAATGTTTCGGTACATACAATACATACTTACATGTCTGTAATTATTACATTAGGAGATAAATGTATGGTGTTTTGAAAATTGCGTGTGTTATTGAAATGATTACTAGGATTTCTGACGTTACTATTTACCGGTAGCTGACTTTTAAAAATAATTAAAAAAAAGAAAATGTCATGCACTATTTTAGCCACTATTATTATCCACATTTGTTTTTATACTCATAATACACGTTTATTTCTTCTGTCTATTAACTGCAAGCTTGTTTGTGGAACATTTTTAACAAAGTGATTAATGGCGCCGAAACGGTGGACATTTATGATGAATAACACATGTATACTGCATGTAGGTAAATTTATTATGTTTGTCCTTGAAATATACATTAAAGAGCTGTTCACAAAGAAAGTCGTTATGATTTAGCCACAAATCCATATAACATCACCAAACACTCGTCTAATAAAACCAACACCACCCAACTTGCAATAAACACGAGTAATTCTACTAATAGTCGTAAATTACTTATTTACTAATATAGCTCCTTTGATTTCGCGGTTGAAATGTGCATAAAATTAACACATATATAGACCTGTTTATGTTCCCATCTAATAAGCTCATGACGCCAGCTAGGCCAATTAGCCGGGGGGCACCTGTCTTCCTCAGTATCAAGGCTATCGCATCTCTGTTGTCCATTGCAGTCATTGCATCAATCAATCAAATCAAAGTGTGACAAAAACAAACACATTTCACTTCATGGCCCCCGCGGATTCCGTGTTTTTCGAAACATCCGAGTCATTCCATCCTTGTCAAAATATTATACATGTGCTATTTAGAGCAGGTCGGATGTGATACTCTGCGATGTTATATAACCGAATTCCTGGTTTGTCTTGTCTTAAACGATGCATATAAGACTACCACAACATAATAGGTGTGGGAAAACAATTTTCGACCAGACCCCTTGCGGTTTAAGCCCAGCATGGTTGATACAATATTCCATCGGCTTCCTGGCTAGCAGTGGTTATGACCACCCAAATTCCTTGACCAGTGGCGATTATGACAAACAGAAGCGCGATCCTGTTACCAATCAAGCTCCGTTCTTGAAATAACGAGCCCAGTTCGTTGAAATGGACACGTTCACGAGCATCACGTGGTCTTGTCCGTCAGCTTGTCTGACATGAAATGGACACGGAGAGCCGACGATGTCCGTGCTAATCTGTCAGATAACGAATACATTTCGACAATTCTCAGCATATGTCTGAGAGAAAACGTTTCAATTTGCGTGGGTTAAGATAATGTTGTAACATTCTTCGAGAGCGGCGGACTACACGTGCTTGCGTAATATCGTAGATGTACTGACATGATAGGATGAAATTGATTACATGTTGTCCGAGGTATGACGAGGTGTTCCAAAGTTGAAGTATGTCTCGTTAGGAAATGGAGTAGGAAATGCGTAATCCGAAGTATACATAACCATACGGATGCGCAAGTGCCATGCCATGGCTTTGACCATCATCTCCTGGGATAATATTTGAGTTAAATTAGATACTTATGGTCCCATTATGTTATGTATGCAGGCATATGCAACCGATAACAGATGTCAAACTATTATCTGTGCTAATATACATATAACATACCAGCCTCGTTATAACAGCTATTCGCATAAATATGTGCTCGTATTAATTTACTATCGATTAATAAACAACTTATTATTTTTTAATATTTAAACCCATTAATAAATACTCGTACTTTGTTTAATTTTGAATCAGAGAATTAATGAACTGGTTCCATTTTTTAAAATAGAAATAGTTTTGCAAATGTAGTACAACGAAACGTTACTGGTGATTATTTTCATCACCGGCTATTGTGACTACTCTTAACCTCAGTCGAATATTTTACGGATGTTTAAAAGTGTAATCATATTGGCCTGTGTTTCGAGGATGCATCAGCATTCAGCATACGTGCTAATGATAACATTTATGTGAGACAATTTCTAAATGCAGCTATAAAAACGTATTTCACAAGTAGGATTCTACACCAATACGTGATTAAAAATATAGCTTGAATGTTGACTACATAGGGTTAGAACCAGAACACTTTATCTCTCAATTAGTGTGAATATGAGTTTTAGGCATATTGAGCCTCACACATTTGCAAACCCTTGACAACAAACAAAAAAAGATTATATCAATCAGATGATTCTTTTAAAGATATTCAATAAAATAAAAGTGAGTGTCAGTTGCTTACCAAACTTTCAAATGCGATTTACTCAGCATATGGTAAAGTGGAGCAAAGGTGTTCTGTCTCTAACCCCTCGAATTATTATATAGTATAAATTCATTCACTAAAATATACTTTGCTATTCTTTATCCCATAAGCGGCGGAGCTTTCTGCTACTTTTTACTAGGTTACATTGAACGAGTATAACGAAATTCGATAATCTCTCTGTTTAGAGTTAAGGGATATGTGTGTGCTTATAAATTAATTAGATCATTTAGGACTAAAATTAGTTTTAAAGCTATCCGACTCAGACAATTACATTACCGTGGTAAAGAGTGACATTTCTTATGCTTTAAAAATAATTAGATCATTTGGGATAGGAATTATGTCTGAAACTCAGTCTAGAAGACAATATCATAATATGAATATGTCCATGTCAAGAATTTGCCGCCTAGCCCATGAAATACGATTCTGGGAACAAAAGGCTTAGACTAAACATGTACACGTGTTAATATTCACCACCCTGCCAGTCAATTTATTTGAGATTTGAAAGATAACATTCTAAATTTTCTTGACCGATTGACCACCCAGTAATGCACGGCACTCAAAGTGACCAGGAGACTTTTTAGTTTCAGATGTCTTTTGGAATTCTAGGCGAATTTATGTATTGGACATAGGCATGACATGTACACACATACACATTGCAAACGATACGTGTTAAACACGCTAAAAGTATCCGCGGTCCCTAGGAATGTCTATATCACGTGAAACCGACATCCTTTTCAGGGAAATTGACATCTCTGTTGACTGGATGTGGCAACGATGCAATTTTCTTCCGGGGAGGTGCGGAACCTTTACGATCTCAACTCTATCATGAAAGGGAAGCGTTGCAATTTGGCAATTTTCCTTTTTGTAGTAAAAGTGGTAAATTGGGTGTTGAGAATCTATCCCAAACACTTTGCCGTTCAGCGTTGTAACTTTACGTTAAGTCTCTCTCGCTCTGTCATATTCCAGATAACTCTATTATGGCTTATCGACACAGGAAGTGCTTAGGAATATAGTTTCTTTAGAGAGTAAACTTTCGCCCATGCATGCAATATTAATTAAAACGTTCCTGGTAGTCGACAGAGGGCTTGCCGTTCGCAAAAAGAAGCTCGTTCTACGTGAAAGGATCTGGAAATAAATCCAGCGCGCAAATTACCAGAAAATAAAGTACAATCGAGCAAAACAGGGAAAGACCAGACCGATCGGGTTCCGGTTTTCAAATGAGTCGTATCGCTGAGAAAACACTGCTAAGGCGCACGAAAACCGCGTCAGGAAATGGTAAAACATTAATTAGCAGCGGTACCAGTGAAATTGACATCTCCCGTGCACCTGTTTGTCTTAAGACGTACGTTCATTAACGGACGAAGAGGATCTTCACTTCACCTTAGTGATAACATAGCAATGTCGATTGCCTTATTTTAATTGTCACTAATAAGCTTCGACGATTCGGCACCAAAGTTTTACCGGTTTTTGAAAACACTCGAGAGATATTTAAATGATACACGTTGTTTTAAGGACGAGCTATGCAAATAAAACTCGGCAAGTCGATATGTTAAAAAGTTCGGTACAAATAGGCGAGGGGCGCCATTTTTGTTAAAGTAAATGCATTCGGATTGGGCATTTGTAAACAAATGAGATCGGATTGAGGATAAATAGACCAATCTTATTCTCTTTATCATTCACAGATGTCGAGTCTGATTTCAACAGGACTTTTTTCTTCTCAATTTCTCTGCACTGGCTGTTTAAGTTAAAAGTATTTGTCCCTGTTTAACTGAATCCAATTATCAAAATATATAAATACTATATTATTTAACATGTTTCAACACATGAAGCTAATTCAAATAAATGTTGTTTGTAGCAATGCCATTCTAAACTGATATATACATACATTATAATAGTATCAGTATACATAAATA
>JAUTBV010093330.1:6115-17717 GCA_032361325.1 Lepetodrilus fucensis | reverse complement strand
CACACACACACACACACACACACACACACACACACACACACACACACACACACACACACACACACACACACACAGATGAATACATTTTTGTCTAGTTTGTTTAATTGGGTTTCCGTTGTGTTGTTGTAGGACTTGTCCAAAATCAGAGGTCAAACAAGCTGAAAGGCCACCATTGATGTATTTATTGTTTATGTGTGTCTGTGCCAATAACCACAATGAACTAAACATGAAATATGCATTAAAAGTTGTGCTGACGACTGAGACAGAGAGCGCATGTTTAATGCTTCACACTAAAAAAGCGAGAAATGTTTACAACAACCTGCAGTTTGTCTTCTAAACCAACATGGCTGCCAGGTTCTTCGCCACATTTCAGATGCGACGCGTGACTGTGAGCATCATGTGACCATGAGGCCATATTAAGGGTGCATGCGTGCTACTTCAAATCCAAACGCTAACACATTTTCTGCTTTGAATTTTGAAGCTTATAGTTGGGGCTGGATCAGGTGAGCCTGAACCCTCCCTTAGTTATGCTGCAATCTATGAAATTCATTCTTGAATCCTTAGAAGAGCAGAACAGCAATATGTCAACATTCATCATCATTACTTATGATATGCATACTATCCCCTACATAACAAGTAGCTTCAGCTGTTCTTTAACAGGGATTTTAACCAACCCTGTAAGCAGTTAGATTGTCAAAAAGAAACCACTTATAACTTCAACTTTGGGAGAAGCTTTGAACAAATCATCCTTATTCATTGAGCTCCTTTAGAATGAAGAGAGAAGACTTAAAAATGTCAGTTCTAGTTCAGGACTCCATGTTATTGTTTTTTGGAAGCCTACAATGCTAACACAACATTGGCCCTAACTAATGAAACTTTCTCTGATCCTTTTCCTGTGTTCACCACTCAATGTGACTGTGATTTAGTGAGAAACCAGGTATGTTAACATTGGCCCCACCCACTGCTGTCAGGTGTGCTTCCATGTGCCATTTCACAGCAGCTCAAAGCTACATATAGCAGTGTGACTGCAGCAGCATGGAGGCTCACTTTGTGAACGTGTTTCTTTGTGGACAGAAGAAGACTCTCACCCTGTGTGAAGTGGATGCTGCTGGATTTCACTGACTGAAACACACCTGCCTGATAGTGACTCATGCCTGTTTGTTCTCTTCAACACTTTGATGGAAATCTTTTCAATGCTGCCTTAAACACACAAACAGTCCAGTCTTCAGCTTGGTATGGGCTGCTGTATGGGCCAGAACCTATTGGTGCAGAACCTTGAAGGATGGATGTTATACACATGTTGCAAATGATCTGGATGCCTGATGGAGAGCAGACTTATTGGCTGTCACTGCTGTCACCATCATCAGCAGACCATTATACAGATCATTGGGGTGCAGGTCCTGATCGGGGACTCTCTAGAGCAGAATGGCAACCAAAACCCCAGGTAAGACCTGACTTCAGACAACTGGATCATTTCTGCATCAATATTAAAGAAGAAAAAACATTTCTGATTGAAAGAACACATTAATGCTTGAACAAAGATTACAAATGCCAACCCTGCATTTGTTTTTGTACACTAAATCAAACGGACACATTTTCAGTGATTTTTCTATAAAGCCATCAGGTTTCCTCACAGTGTCAGAAGTTGTCAGACCTGCAGCAGCTACTCCACCCCCTCCTCGCACTGTGACTGTGCTCTTGGGTGGCAGTAACATGGTGGTGGTGGTAAAGAGGCTCTGCTGCTCTGATGTACTGCAGGCATCATCACTGGGATCTGCTCAGCCTCCACAGCCAACAGGAACAGACTATGTGTGGCTGGGACTGCGCAGGTACACGTAGTTAAAGATACATTTATTTGATGCTGTCAGCAACTGGCTGAATGAACAGGAAGTGATAGCAATGAAATTGTGTTGTTCTCGACTTACAAATACTATACAAAAAATCTATGAAATGATTAGAAAGAAATGAGCTCAGAGAGAAACAACTCAATCAAATAATAAATGCAAATGAAATAGAAAGAAACTCAAAGCAAGAACAAATGGTTCAACAGATGAAGTAACTACCAGTAAATGCATTGTTAATATAAAAGCTCATCAAGTTACACAGACACACAATCACTCTTACCTGTAGACAGTTCACGCTCGTCTGACAGTAAAAAGCTCCTTTGGGCTTTTTATTATGCTCAGCTTTTATTTACTTTGTTGTATTTGTTATTTGATTATTTTTATATATATTATTGTTCATTTAGTTACTGATGTGTCGTATATATTTTGTTAAACCTGTGCAGCACTTTGGTCACCTGAGCTTGTTTTAAAGTGCTGTAGAAATAAACTTTGACTTGAGTTGACTAAAGAGGCAACGCAGGAATTTTAGTAAGTGACTTTATTGAATATGTATATTTGCACTGACACATCATTACTGAACAAGCTGGTTGTGTTACTTTACATTCTCAGTGTGTTTGCTAAGAAAAGCACGTGTTTGAAAAAGAAAACAAACAGATGTAAAGAGGTCAAAGGGTCAGTCCTGTATAAATTCACAAGAAATTGCCACAAATGATTTTTAAAGAAGGCTCATGATGCAGGTTTGAATCCTGCAAAGTGCTAACAGACCGGATGTCCCTGTTCTCTTTTCATCGATTCATTCTTGACCATTTGAATTTTGCAAATGACAGAAGAGAAAAGGCAAATCAGTCAGATACTGCGTGTCTCTGTACGTTTTCATTTGCATGGCTGGCTTTCACAGACAGGCATGCTGGGACACTTTGCAAAGAGTTTTGACTGAAAACACAGCATGACTGTAAGATAAGGCTGACAGAGAGAAGGGCCCCATGATCCCTGACTCTGCTCATCTGTCTAACAAAGCTGCAAATGGACACGAGTCTTTGTTGACCTTTTAGCAACACAACTTTGTTTGAGTCACAGCCACAAGTTTGGTTGTTGAGACGCACAAAAAGACTTTGGACATTTCTTCTCTCTGAGCTGTTTTTCCTGAAGCGTGTACGAGCAGTTTGGCTCTATAAAGCAGAGGGAGAAATAAAGTAGTCGTTTATTCAGCTGCAGCTTTGGAGGAGTGCACGTTGCACCTGTCTGAGCAGCGTCCAACCAAACTGCCTGTTAGTAACACCTGGGGTGGATGTACTACTTTGAACTGGTCTGCTTCACTGTGGTTGGTGTTCATATGAAACTCAAACAGAATCAGGAGATCAAGAAAACTGTTTTTGTGCTGAAAATGAGATTTGCACGGTTACATGGTCATTAGCAGTGGCTGTAGCAGGGAGAGTTAGCTCAGAGTCTGAGGAGCGCTGGGGAGCAGGAGCCTGGATGCCAGGGGTGTCTCCATGGAGACAGACGGTCACACCTGAGGCTCACACCTGGGTTCGTAGACCGGATCACCTGAGCGGGCCACCGGCACCGTGCTGGAGGCTAGAAGACGGGGAAGTCCCAGACATCCTCCTCCATCCCCTCGTCCACCTCTGGACTCTTTGACCTTTAGTCTGCTCAGGGCTCAGGCCTCATCTGAGCATGCTCCATCTAAACAGAGGACAGGAACATGAGCGGGTACTGCAGCAACACTTCAAGATCAGCGAGAAGAGAAAGCTGCTGAAGTTAGGAGACATTAAATGATGCTCCAAGTGAAGCCTCTTTGTTTGCTGTAAAGCAGCTGAAAGCTGTGATGCACAGAGAGTGTTCTGCTCAGCTCTTTGAGCCCTTTATTAATATAATCACTGATGTCAGCGTGGGTCACTGATCCAGGAGCAGCTCAGCCTGTCTCAGTGAGGGCTGAAGTGCAGCTTCATCACAGACACAACATCATCTCCATCATCATCATCATCCTCAGCAGCAGCAGCAGCAGCAGCAGCAGCAGCAGCAGCATCTCCTGCAGTTTATCTTCTCACCAGCAGAGGGCAACAAATCAGCTTCAATGGAGCACCAAACTCCTTCACAGTTAATGTCCACTACATGTTAGTTATATTAGAGCTCTGCTGAGCTTCATCATTAACAGATAACACAGCAAAGAAGCTGTTTTTGCTCCAACAAGGTGATTCCCAAAGAGCCAAAAACTCAGCATATCTCAGCACGGTGTGCAGTGTGTCCTTAAAAACTGAGGAAACTGGACAAGTGGCATCCAAGCAAACAAAGGCTGAGCGTTGTGTTTGAATCCAAACCGTGATCTTCTTTCTAAAGCTGACCCAGCAGCTTTAATGCGACCTTAACCAAGTTGTTTCAATGACTGGACTGAAGCAGACGACATGTTTGAATCAGAGATCATTGATGTGAGTTTCAGCAGCGGGACCTCATCCACTGCCTCTCCTCCATCTGCCTTCCTGCACTACAGGCTGTTTGTTCTCATGCTGACATCTCTGCTTCCTCCATCTGACATTCACTGAATACTGTCTGATCTGACTGAGGAGCTGCTGCTCACATTAATCATGGACACCAAATGTGTGTCCTGGAGTATGAATCAATAGGTCAAAGGTCACGATGGTTTGATGTGCTGCGACAGAGTCTCTGCATCTGCAGCGTTCCTGCAATGAGCCGATGGAACAAACTGCAGCTGATTATTTCCCACATCATCATTTCTTCTTCAGGAACTTGAAGCCAAACTCACTGAAATCAAAGGTGCAAAAACAAAAACAATGAGGCAAAAATGGCAAAAAGAAACAAACAGAAAGGTTGTTGGATGCAAATGAAGGCGAGTCCACATGAATCTGCTGCGTTTGATAGAAACATGAAGCTGTGCTTGTGTTTCTTTGTGCTGACAGCTGTAACACACTCACATCCTGACCTCTGACAGCAACACAAAGAGCAGAGCCTCCATTTGAAGCTGCATTTACACTAAATCATCATCATTTGTTGTTTCTCACATCAGACAAAGTGACAGTGTTTCTATCAGAGCTGCATTTGAATTCTCATTAGCAGCATGGACTCTTTGTGAGGCACATTTCCACTAAACTCACTAAAGATGCTAAATGTTCCATCAGGAGTCAGCAGCTGAATGAAGACGTGATGCTGATCCAGCTTTAAACAAAGCAGAGCACTGAAAACATTTGAAGCTTTAGACACTTTGTTACCAGCAGCCTGTTACACACACACAGCATTTGTTGCCATTTCTTTGCTTGGATCCATGAAAAATGATAACACAGTGTGACACACATCAAATAGTATTTGTGCAGCAACAAGGTGATCATCACAGAGATATTAGCTGCAAACTTGGACCATCTCAGCACGGTGTGCAGTGTGTCCTTTGGAAATGGAGGAAAGTGGACGAGTGGAGGAGCAAAGAAGAAGAAGAGCTTTGAATGGCTGATGTTGATTCCAGATGTGTCTCTGCTAACTGTGAGCAGCACACAGTTTATCCACTGCTGCAGGAGCTCGTTTTACTGGGACAAACTGGATGCTGCGACGTGTCGCTCATTTCAAAACACTTCATGTCAACTGTGTTCATTAAAGTGACATCATGCAGTTTGTGTTTGCACCTCCAGAGGGCGACAAATCAGCACAGACAGAGAGCTCCATTCAAACTTTGCTGCCATCAGGAAGAATTCTTCAAATATGATCATCAGTGTTTGAGCAGTTATGATATCAGGGACAATCTAGACATGTGTGACAATACTGAACATGTGTGACACTCCTTCAAAGTCATGTGATCCCAGTGGCGGGCCGTGCATTTCACACCTAGGCCTTCAGGAGTGCTCCACCTGAATTACTCCACCCTCAATAACTATTTTATGGCTATAAAAAACATATTTTCATGCAGAAATGCATTATAAAGAGCTGTTGCATTGCAGATTGAGAGCTCATGTAGCCAGAATAAATGCATTTACTGAAGAAACAAACCCGGGGTGCACAACTCTCTTACTGCCACTACAGCTGCGACACACATAAAAAAAAGCATTGATAACAACCTCGTAAAATTATTATTATTATTATCATCATCATCATTGTGTCCCCAAAATGAAAGTTCGTGCTTGCCCAAAAAAATGACACAATCTATCAGTCTTTTTAAGATTTCCATATTTTTCTTCACCTTTTCGTTGTGGAGCTCCGTATCCCTTGCGCACCTGCTCGCTCAGCTGTAGATCCACTCTGGTTTCCCCAAAAGTTTTGGAAAGCACCATTCCTTGTGAGTGTCCAGCAGTGCTTTGGTGTCTCGTTGCTGCCTTGGTTAGGCAAGTCAAATTTACAAACCCAGTGTGGCTCCAAACACCATGTCGATCCCGTGCTCACTTTAATACAGCTCAGTCCATAGCCCGTGAGTCAGTGGTACCGCTCGTAATTAGTTGTGACAGGCTTGCTTAGCTTCGGAGTTGCCCGACCTTTCTTAATGATGTCCAGCTTTTCTTGAAAAGTCCGTCTTGAACATGGCTTTGACAATAAATCTGCAACCAAACCCATTTCTTCTCCTCCTTCAGCCATTGTGGGTTGACAAAACAGCTATAAAATCAACACAACTATATTTTTGCTTGTGCAGCTCTCTACAGATGCAGTTTGCTAGCTCTGGCTAGTACACTCTCTAACTATCCAATCAAAGTGTATGAGTATGCTGACGTTACCGTACGCCTGCTAGAGGGCCTTGGTGTCGCCAACTCAAAATCTGATTGGTTGAAGCAACAGTTTGCCAGACACTTATTTTGTGCTACAGGGCCCGCAGAACTGATTGTGAAGGCCTCCGGGCAGATTTCTTTGACCCTGGCAACAAATGATGGCTGAAATGTGATTGGTTAAATGCTTTAATATGAAAATACACGTCTGGAAACAGCGCGACCATGGGAAAAGCTATGAAAGGAACCGTACAGACCATTTGAAATTATTTAACAAGTATTGATGGACAAAATATAATTAAAGTCAGTCTGTGATTCAAATATTTTTTTTAGGCCAGCAGAGAAGGCCTTGCAGGCCCTGACGGCCCACCACTGGTAGAATGGAACAATTCATTCAACTCCGGGATATCTTCTACTACTGACTACTGTGCTAAAGTGAAATAAGGACCGGCATGGTCGGATGCAAGCTAATGAATGGGTCAAACCTAAATGTGGGGTTCCTACTTCACCGACCTCCATTGCCTTGTTGCCAGTACTAGCCCTTACTTGATTTAGCAGTTTACAGTTTTTGAATGATATAAGAGTTTATAATGATTTAATCCTTTGGTGTCATACGTAGTTATGCAGTTTGTGGATCAGAGGTAAAACGGACCAAATCTGAGGTTCGGATCTCTGGTCTTGCAGTGTAGAGATATCTCCTACTTCCTGATAATGGCGGAGGTATTTACAGAATTACTGGATTATCAGCTAGTTTTTAACACATATTTACAACCTAATGACTATGAATTCTGATGACTTCAGAACAAAGTTCAAATGCATTTAATTTATGACTAAATACCTTCAGCATCAAACATGTGAAAGTAAAGCAGAGGAAGATGTAGAGTACAAAAAATAAACGAGTGAGTGGACGAGCAGCAGAGCCCTCTTTATCCCCTTTGCTCTCTACTTTGTAGTGCTCAGACACACAGCAGAATCAAAGGTTGGACTCAGCATTAAGTGCATTCGACAAATGGGTCCCTGCAGAGAAACCTGTAGGTGTCTAAACCAAAAGCAGCTATTAGAGACCGTGTCTCTTTCAGATCAACACACAGACACACAGTCTCTCTTCCCCTTATGCACAAGATCACGTACACACCCACACCCACACCCACATCTAGTCTGCTGCCAGTAAGATTTCTGCTTCGTCAGTAAACAGTTGACCGTCCTTGTCAGTAAAATGTTTATGTAGCTGGCCGTAGTCCTGGTAAAGCTGGCAGAGGGAGCTGGCTCAGTAGATAAGACCACAGATGAAAGAAGAGTGCAATGATAAATAATGACACAAAGCCACCAAAGAATAATTACACAGAGAAAAAGAGAGAAAGAGGGCTATTTAAAGTCAGTACAGGGAAGTTAGCAAAGTGTATGTTTTTAGACTTCTGGCACCCTGCCAGCAGATGAGACTGATACACATCTGGGCTAACTGCTGCTCAAACACAGCTCACCAGGCCAGATAGCAGAGTGAGCCCGAGTACACGCTGCAAGGTCGACTCACTGTGGAACCATATCATATCATATCTGTGATGATACTGGTACACATTTTTTATGTGATATAAAAATGTTATAGTGCAATATCATTGCTGTAGCAGTGTCAGCCTTCGATGACAATTTAGTACCTAAAAAAAGGAGTTATTTCAGCTACTACAGCTACTCCAATAAAACACAGTACTTTGCAAAATATGTAAGAAAACTGTTCCCATTAAATATGGGAACAACACATTGTTTCACGACTTGAAGCAAAAACACCGGCGTGTGCAGCCAGGACACGAAAGAGGTGACGTGCATCCCAAAACACACGATGCCACCGAGCATCGCCGGAGCACCCGCTAGCTGCACTCCATATGACAGGAAACGGTGGATGGAAATTAATGATGCGGTTACATGGAAGCTCAATCCGAGATACAAATATTTTTTAGTTTATTATGTGACAATATTGTGCAGCTCCTGACGAGCTGCAAGGTTAACTCACTCCAGTTATTGCTAAAGTATTAGCAGTTTGATACTTTTACTTTAAGCTTCCAGGGGAAACACTACATGCTTACATTGGACTCATGCTGTGCACTGGATATAATGCTGTATCACTACTAGTGCATTATAATGCTGCTGCTGCTGCTGCTGCTGCTGGGACCTTGTTTCAGTAGATTCAAATTAGGAAGTGTGTCATCAGTGACAGCGGCTCACTGGAAAAGAAGGATGCAAAATGTCCTTCACCTACTTACACTGATAAATGCTGCAAGGATCAATAAAACATTATTCAATATTTTTAAATCATCAGGAATATTGTTATTGCAAATTTTCACAAAATATCGTGATATAAATTTGAGGTTACCCCCAGAGGACGGACAAAAAGAAAGACGTTCTATATTTTCACCCTATGCTTGATAATCACCCTCACCTCGGGACTGCAAAGAAGTTCGTCTCTTCTACCAGTCAGAGACTTTTATTTGCAGGATTCTACGCCTGACAATTAAGAGAGAATAACAAGTTGAAGACAAGGACAGCACAAAGTTCACTCACTCCTGGCAAAGATGAAAGAATAGGAAACGTCTGGATACCAGATAAATAAGCAATCTGATTGTGATCCATATTTTTAGCAGTTCGTTAAAAATGTCCTTTCTGACTTCCTTTAATGCATTGGTTCTAGAACTGGGTAGATTTTTTTTACAACATCAAATCAATGCTTGCTCATGCTTTGGCAACAGTTTATGGCCACTTGTGTAGTTATTTTGCCAACTGAGAGAAAGCCAGAAATTTCTTACATCTCTTTATAATTACAGCCACAAGGCTGACCTGATTTTTTTGCCACTCAGCCATGCAAATCTACAGTACTATAAACAGAGCTGCACGGTCCTGGGTCTATCTCTCTATCGTTCGTCTCGGCCTTTTAATACTCCTAATATTCTCTTCCTTACTCCTACACTTTTCTCAGGCTCTCCCATCTTCCCCTAGAAAGCTGATCAGTGTGAGTCTTTGCTCCAGGTTGTGGCTGTTGCAAATCCATTTCATCAGATAAAAGAGGGGACAGAAATCTGATGCTGCTTCAGATCCTTATGGGTTTGACAGAGAGGAGCAGATGAAAAATGGGGGGATTACTCCACTCTCTCCTTCCCCTCTCTCCTTAATAAGTCTACACAGAAGGGGAACCGTTGCAGCCATATGTCCAGTCATCAAGTCTTATCGTAATCTGATTGAAATGTGCTGGAAGAAGAGATGATGCAGGGGGTAAAGAACTTCAAAACATCCCCACATCTTTCTTCTAAGGTCTCAATCTCAAAACACAAAATACTGAACACGGAGGAGCGCAGTGCCAGGTTGGTGGCAAGCCTTACATTTCTCAGGCGTCACCGTGTGCAAAAGGCCACTCAGCCAACAAATAATCCCCTTTGAATAATGGCTGTTATTCTATTTCACTCCTAGCTTCTCCAGATTTAGGCTGGTTGTAATTTCCTCTCTTATATGGCTGAGCTCCCACAACTGACTGTGTGAGAGGTTCAATCTGCATCTCTCTGCAGACCCGCTGAATGCGAAACGAGTGCTAAAGCTGATCATTTTTCCACTTTCTTACACCTCCACCTCCTGCATCTCTGTCGCAGTCTTCAGTTTCTTCTCTTCCTCCTCTTCCTCCTCTACTGGTGGCTGAATGTTACGCCCCCTACCCTCCCCACAACAGTCACCTTCCATTGTCACAGCAGACATCTAAGGTATAATGGATTTGAGATGAAACAGCGCGACTACATTGCCCTACAAAAATCTATGCTGATACCCGTTGGACAGACTAAGAAGGGCAAGATGGGCAGAAAGATTATAGCACATTGCAGAATATATAGTATCTCTTTGCTCTGAAAACACTGTTGAGCAAACTCTGCTGTGCGTGATGCAAACAGGAGCCTGCCACCAGAGGACACAAACCAAAGTTCATGAGTCTCCTCTACAAAAGCAACAATAAACACATGACGCAGCCAGAAAGGCATCAATGAGCCCGCTGCGATAACGAGATCTGAGGCAGTACTGCTTACAAACTGGAAAAGGGTGTAACTGTGCACATGCAGTGAAACGAGGAGGTCATCTTCCTC
Source organism: Lepetodrilus fucensis (assembly GCA_032361325.1). Lineage (NCBI taxonomy): Eukaryota > Metazoa > Mollusca > Gastropoda > Lepetellida > Lepetodrilidae > Lepetodrilus > Lepetodrilus fucensis. Next base: position 7,067 of record JAUTBV010093330.1, on the reverse strand, counting down.
TATAAAGTCATATGCAGAAACTCAGTGGAGCTACTGCTCCCACTAAGGTACAAATATAAGATTAAAATGTCCTCACTTCACCCTTCATCTTCTCCCTAAACACTGCAAACCCCACTTTTCAGGACTGACTCACACTCAAATCGATCAGTTAAAGCAATACACTCTATTTATTTTTACTTATTTATTTATTTTTGGTCTCCACTGTGAAGTTAGCAGGCAGAACACCAGGAAGCCGTTTCATCTCAAAACTGTTGACAGAGCAACAGCTGAACATTTACTCATCACCTCGCCCACTGACGGGTGGGGCGAGGTTTGTCTGTCTGTCAGCAAGAGAACTCAAAAAGACATATCTATTAGGGGCCCAAGAACATATAATTTCATTTTCAAGGTCAAAGGTCAAGGTCACCAACAAATTTCAAAAATATGAAAAATCCCTTTCTCTCATCATTGGCATCATTTTATTCTCTCGTGATTAAATTTGGTACTCAGGTATAAACAATTACTGATAATTCATTGTCTTTTTCTATTTTAAATTAAAATACAATAAAAGATTCACTAAAAGAAGCAACAAAATATCAGGACTAAAGGAAAAAAACAACTGCAAAAATCATCCTGTCATTGTAGGCTCTGAAAAACTGTAAAGGAGCTTTTTTCTAAACTTATACAATAACTCATGATGATAATTGACTCATAATTTATGTAAATAAGCTGAAGAGAAACGGTGAAGTGCAGGCAGCAGAGGGAAACAGGCTGGCATCAAGAAGGAGAAAAATAAACTTACATTAGATGCAGTATTTTTATCATTATCACTTTGACATATGATTCTTATTAGTCTGTTATCACTGTTGCACTTCCAGCACTTGACCCTGCTGGAAGTCTCACACATCACTGTCAGACATCGTCTTCCATATAAAGCTCCCCACACACGAGGAGCGCACATCACAACAATGCC